>JAJLXR010000012.1:0-268299 GCA_030571455.1 Saturnispora besseyi | reverse complement strand
ATCTCAACATTCTAATATTATTTTTATAATCATTATTTTATCTATAAAAGGAGGATTACTTTACCTCTACTTTTATTATTATTTATAACTTCTTTAATTAACTTAGATATAGGATTTTACACATAGAGGTTAATTATAAACTCTAATGTATAGATTTTAAAGGGCAGCCACTTTCGCTGTTTTGCAACTATTCTATTGTTAAACCCATTGTAAGCGTTCTTAGAAAACATTGATATTAATAATGAACCCTAAGGTTTCGCAATTTCATATTTTAGACGGGAGTCTGATATCACATCAAATCTCTTAACATGGTAGTCCATTCTATACCATAAAAATTCTATGAAATCTTATCTCCGTTAAGCATACCTTTAAACGGCATTACAACCAAAACTAGTGCAAGCTACTAAATGCGTCCAAAAATTACATATGCTGGTATGCGATCCCTCTAAAAGCCCACCCATATGTGAATTCTCTAAATCTGCCACTACATTGTTGCTTTCTTGAAAAAACTATTATACTAACTGACTGTACTACAGGTCCATCTACAACATGGATAGTTTTAAAGGAATTGATCCAAGACTATCAATGGTATCTGCTAGCGAATTGAGAGATAATGATGATACGAAGGAATTTAAAACTATTTTACCTCCCAAAGAAACACCACTTCACAAATCAGATAATTTTGAATGGAATATCGAAAATGAATTTTCCAGCACTCACGCTGTTGATGACATAGAACTAGGATCATTGTATAATAGCGTCTCTCTTGCAAAACATGTTTGGCGTGATGTTCCATGTGTTATTTTATATGGAATTGCCATATTCATATTCATTGTTATTATAATAGTGAACATTATTAAGGACCCAACTCAATTCCAAATTGACTCACTATTTTATCAAGACGAAAATTCTAGTATAATATCGTATTTAATGATGAATATATCTGCGATTGCTTTATTTGTTCTGATTCTGTTCATTTTAATTTTAATTTCATACTTCTCAAGAAAATATATACGCAAAATGATTTCACTTGGATTCAGAACTTTTCCCTATGTTATTATTATAGGTGGTTTTTGCACGTTATTTAGTAGTATTCCCATAGCTTCTATTACTGTGGTCTGTGGTATTGCCTTTATTTTTATTAGAAAATGGATTGCTCCTTCACTAAAATTTCTAGAAAACTCATTATATGAGTTTATTGATATGCTTAAGAATCATCCTGGTACAATGGCATCTGTCTTTTTGGTTTGTGTTCTTTCTTCCATTTTTAGTGGATTGCTGGATCAAGTTACGGAGACAATTGAAAATAATTATGAAATTAAAGGTATTAGCAATCATGCATTTACTGGTAACGTTGATGATAAGTTTTCTTTGCTTTATAGTCCAAACTTTATCCTCATAAGTTTAAGTTTTGGTAACCAGTGTCTTTTTTCTGTTATAGACTACATAATAGATGCTGGTATTATTAATATCCATCGGTCTAGGTATTTTAAAGAGAACAAATTTACTGACACTTTAAGTGAGAAAGATTTTCATTTTTTTAAAAGAGCGTGTACTTACAGTCTGGGTTCTATTTGCTGTGCATCGTTATGGACTGTTATTTTACATGGTATTAATGTCTCAATTGAATTGAACTTTGAAGAAAGCAATGGTGCTCTTTACAAAGTGCTCACACTCTTTATTTCTTTGCTTTTCATGTTCATGGAATGCTATAATATATTCATTTTTTCAATCATTGATATTTATGGTACAGGTTATTTCGAAAGTTCTAAAATTCTTAATGAGCTTTTTCGTCAAAAAGGATGGCGTCAACTCAAAAATACTCTCCTTGTTTATTTAACAACCTGTTTTCCTGCCATATTTGAAGGTCTTATTTACGCTCCTATGACTATACTATGTATGGTCATATTTCGCTTTGGCTTTGGCTTCAATGTAAGTAGAAGTTTGCTCTCTATTTTTTTCATAGTTTGTGATACAATGGCTCTTCGCGCTGCATCTTTTATTTCAACGATAACACTATCTCGATTTTTGCTATTCTTATTAACAATCAAGGATCCTGCAAAGTTTGCACAAGGTAACTCAGTTGAGCTTCGAAAACTTAAAGATAATTCTCTTAGTTTCACGGAGAGTTCAAAACTAAATGAATAGATCAATGACCTTTTTATAAATATTTTTGACGGTAGACAATTGAACTTTCTATTTATAATATCTATTATATCTTGTACATATTTTAAAAATAGAAGATTTCAGAAATGCAAAAGTACTTCAAAATTATCTGGCCCTAGCGATATTCGAAAGATTATTAATCTCTAACAAAAGAAATAAAGGTAGAGAGCTAAGCCGTTAATCGTATTGATTATAAGTTATATATAAGTACAATATAATATAAACACTATTTATATCGCTTCTTAGATTAAGGATTCCCAGATATAGATATATAACGATTAAAGTCTCTTTTGAGCAAATAGATATATTTGACATGTTCTGATTTAGTTGTATTTAACATTCCAAGATTTATATACAGTCAGACACAATTCGCGTTGGTGCAAGAAAGCATGGCATGTATATATAAATAAAAGTGAAATTTTCTATTGTTGTACACTTGATGTGACGCTATAAAACAACAGAATACTGAGCTTTACTATGCACATTACTATAAACAACTTGATTATAAATGCCAGTTTACTTTTAAAATAATTTTTCTAAATAATATTACTTTATAGAACTTGACCCCTTTATAGTAGATTTATTTACCTAAGTTTTCAAATATGAACATTAAAAATGCTTGAAAGAAGCGATACACAGTTCAATATTTCCTGACTATTTCCTTGTACTTGACCATTGAAGGCACTCATTTTTTCTTGCATATACCACGATTTCAAAATTGCAAGCATTCTTCTGGATAATTTATGTAGTTTTATCTGGTTACTATCACTTTCTAATATTTGTTTATGGGAAACATTACGTTTTAACCAAAAAACCTATGTTTCCTAGAAACCCTCCTTGAGACATTAATAAGGAAATGATTTAAAAGAGTGACAGTTCTAACCTTCTAAAACCTTTATATTTAAGTTATTAGGTTACTTCTGTAGAGCTTATACCACCTATATTTAAATTTTAATATTGATCAAAAGCGTGGCTTAGTTCGTTTTAGCTTAGTACGGCGCTACACAATAAGACTTGGAATTGCTTTATGGCATAATGACCAGCATTCTTCTCCTTTCATAGAGCTTACTCACTCTAAACCTCCTCTAAAACATATATTATGTAGCTATTTGATAACAAAGATTTATCATTAGAATAATAAATATGCCATTTACTTGCAACGCTTCTAAAAAGCCAGTTCATAGAACCATTTCTGCAAAGTCTTCTGTTAATTATAAAATACAGTTATATAAGTTGGAATATTTTTCTCTATTATGGTGTCTTATCTTTAACTGTTTTCGTTCCGATAATCGATGGGACTTATTTAAAATCGGATATTGAAAAAAAAATCTTTACTTACAGGCTTATCAGTCTCGGTTCCACAAGAAACAACCACTAAGCGTGGGTCTTACCTCTAAGGGTATGTTAGAAGTATATTATACCGTTGTCTTGTAATCAGCCTAATCACATGCTCCTAACCACTTGCTTTTAATCACTCTCCTTTCCATCGGGAACGAGTTGCCGAATAAGGGTTCCCTATCTCAATGTTTCGATAACGATGTTTTCACAGAACTCTTATCATAACAGTACAGTTGCCGGTATTTTGGATACTGAATATCAATATAAAGAGCTTACGGAACACACCCTTTGAAAATTGAGACTATGAAAGTTGAATAGTCAGTTAAGCATGAAGCCAACGAAGTCTGCTATCTTTTCGCCGGTTCAAACGGTTACTTCTAGGGCTGAATACATCACTTCATTTGCTTCTCCAATAAGAGAGATTGATGCTATTCATGTTGCCAATGACGAAGATCTTCTTGCTGAAATTGGTTACAAACAAGAACTCGAGAGAAAGTTCTCCACGTTCCAAATCTTTGGTATTGCTTACTCCATTATGGGTATTTTGCCATCTGTGGCATCTCTTTTAGGAACCGCATTGACGTCTGGTCCGTCTGGTGCCATTTGGTCCTGGTTGATCTCCTCTTGCTTTATTTTAACTATTGGTATTGGTATGTCGGAATTGGCTTCTTCTATTCCGACCTCTGGTGGTCTTTACTATTGGACATTTTACTATGCTCCTGAAAAATGGAGAGTTCCATTGTCCTTTGTTATTGGTTTATCGAACACTATGGCATTGACGTCTGGTACTGTTTCTGTCTTTTACGGTAATGCACAAGAAATCCTCGCTGCTGTTTACCTAACTCAAGAGGGTAGTTTTGAAATTACATCTGCTAAAACGTATGGTGTATTTGTGGCTTGTATTATTTCGGGCGGTATTATAACTTGTGTGTCGTCAAAGAATGTTGCACTTCTTCAATCTATTTCTTCTTTTTGTCATACTGCTCTTTTCATCCTTTTTATTATTGCCTTACCAATTGGTACTAAAATTAATAAGGGTGCATTCAATGATGGTAAATTCATCTTTGGTAATGTCGAAAGCTACTCAGATTGGCCAAAAGGTTGGCAATTTTGTTTATCCATAATGACAGCCGTCTGGACTATTGGTGCCTTTGATTCATGTGTTCATATGTCAGAAGAAGCCAAGAACGCCTCATATGGTATCCCAATTGGTATTTGTGGTTCTATTTCTACGTGTGGTATTATTGGGTTAGTTATTTTAATTGTTTCAGCTGCTTGTATGACCACTGATATGACTTCCCTATTAGAAACACCAACTGGATTTCCAATGGCACAACTTATTGATGATGCATTAGGAAGAAACTGGGCTATCGCTTTCATGTCATTAATGGCCGCCTGTCAATGGCTTATGGGTACTTCCTTAGTCACTGCTACTTCCAGACAAATTTGGGCCTTTGCAAGAGATGACGGTTTACCGTTTTCTAATTTTGTTAAGGTTGTCAATAAAACTGTCCATGTTCCATTAAGAGCCATCATTTTTGCTTGTATTCTTGGTCTTCTTTTAGGGTGTTTGTGTCTTGCAGGTACCACTGCCGCTTCAGCTTTGTTTTCTCTTGGTATTTGTGCTAATTATTTGGCATGGTGTACTCCAATTTTCCTTAAGCTTACTTTCGGGGCTCACAAGTTCAAGCCAGGTACTTTCTATTTAGGTCCGTTTTGGTCTAAGGTTAATGGATGGGTGGCTTGTACTTGGGGTTTCTTCATCATAGTTTTAGTTTGTTTCCCAAGTTCAAAAGAAGTCACTAAGACTACAATGAACTATTGTATTGTCATCTCCGGTGGAGTTTGGATCCTATCACTTGTCTTCTTCTACAGTTACAAATATAAGTTCTACCACGGTCCAAAGTCAAACTTGGATGATGACACTGTTAGGTCTATCACTTCATCGGCTGAACAAGTTTTGATTGATAGCGTCGTCAAGAACTAAATTTACTTTTATAAAACCTTTTTATTTAATATTCATGATTTTTTGAAAACATATTGGAGTGAACCGTAACCTTTAAAATCAAGTGAATTGGTTGGAGTGAGTTATTGTTACTATATGGTTTTTTTTTGGCTAGTTGGTTGGGGTACACGAGAATTCGAACCCATGATTAGCGGGACTCAAATGACCATTAAGTTATTTGAAAATATTTTGCGCGTTCGCATTAAGCTCTTACATTTTCAAAAATTCTTCCTAGTAATTTTTGACTTTGCAATTTTACCAAAGTCTATTATTTTATTTCAAATTTAGATATGCATCCAAAGTAACAAATTTAGCTTTATTTTTTGAGAAAGATGTTTAATATGATTTATAGATAGTAATCATACACGTAAATATATTAATGAATACCAAATTCTAGTGGAGTTAACAACAGTCGTAGTGAACCTAATAAAATTACTCAAATCTAGGCAAAATTTGTAAAAACAGTTAAACTCTTTATAAACGAATACTAAAACTTTTGATTTTATAAACACCCCTTACCCTTTACAACATTTCAGTTGATAAATCCTTTAAAATTCTAAAAGGTTGGCCTCTCCAAGTAATCTTTGAGCCGGTAACAGCAATAATCCAAATCGGTAAGGCAAGGATCTCTCTTAACAGCCAAAACATAACAAAGTGACCTGAACTTCTTTTACCGATGTTAACTTTTAAATTTGAATCATAATTGAAGTATTCAAATATTTTAAAATATTGATTATAATCAGAAATGAACCATAAAGTCATATGAAAGATAAACCATTTCCACCAAATACTGAATTGATTAAACAAAAGAATATTTAAACTGAATGATCCAACTAAACCTGATAAGATGCTTTCAGTGAAGGGTTCAGTTAAAGTTGCAGCCAAGACCATATATTTCCTAACTCTCAACCATCTAATTCTTCTGTCCATATAATTATGAATAGAATTTTGACCATTTAAAGGTTGTAAAACCATATCCATGGACATACCTGCACAACCAGCAATATTATCCCATAATGCAATACCCATCATATTATCTTCGCCAATATACTTTGCAAAGTATCTAATACCTTCACCAAATTTACATTCAATTCCATATCTACTAACGGCCAAATCAAGATCAGATCTTCTAAATATATTTGATTTACCATTAATGCACGGAGCCAATTGAGCCCTATTGATACCAGTATAAAATTTCGCATGAGAAGAAGACATGAACATTTCATCTAAATAAGCACCCCAATTTTTAACAGTTGGAGAAGGTTCACACCAAGCAAGTGGCACATGTGTTATAACTTTAATAGATTTATTTAATGGAGAAACAAATGACGAACCATTGGTTTTATTATTTAGTAATGAATAAATTGATCGCTTTAATGTATCATTCCTTGACCAAACATTTGAATCCATGATCCAAATAATATCGTACTTGGCATTCATATACCCCTTTGCCAAGTTATTGATCTTTGGATTAGGTCCAAAATGATCTTTACATGGTGTATCTATGGTATCTATTAACAATTTAGAATCAATACCCGGATAATCCGAAATCAGTTTTCTAACTATAGGGATACAAGCATCAGATGGATCTTGAACACAAAAGATTATTTCTAATTTACTCGGATCATATATTTGTTCAAATGATGATCTCAATGTCCTTTCCATATCGGAATCGATTCCCTTTAACGGTCTCAAAATTGTAACTGGTTCTAAGGTTGACATATTACCGATTCGAAGATCTAATTCACGTCGGCGTTTGGGGCTGAAATTGTATATGAGTTGGAAAACCCCCATCAGAGCTATGGATAAAACCACTATATAAAGAATTAAAAGTGGACATGCAATGATATATGACCAGAACATGCTCAGATCAAACTGTTTATGCTAAACACGTTAGGACTCTAAAGAATCTGAAATTTTTCAAATCCACAAGTTTTCCCTCTTTCTTTTTTCTTTTTACTCAGCTCTATTTCTATTTACAAAAATCTAAATATACAGGTTTTAAAAATTTAAGGGGTTAGGACCATCAGAGGTGGAATCAGAGAAGAGAAAATGAATATATTCAAACAGCAATTTCATTTTTTAGCTTTTTTAGAAACGAAATTGTCCAAATTTGACAATTTTCCATCTTTGAACACTGCTGTTGGAGCTAACTTTGGGGTAACGATTTTCCAATCACAGATTTGATTGGATTCAATATGGACACTACCAATAGACTCAATTATTAAATCAAAGCTATTACTTGCTTTAATCTCCTGTGTTTTCCATTTGGGGTATTTAATAAATGGATTTTCCTTTAGTAGGTCAACAATACCTTCATTTTTGATACTATTTATTTCTAATAAAGGTCTTGTTGGTAAATCCCCTGTAAATGTCACTTTAAAATTCTCACCAAACCTACCCTTTGGAGTTATGAACACCATTTTGGATATTTCAATGCTCTTGAATCCATTTTTGAAATGAAACTCTAATGGTTGCTTAGTTCTAGTACTTTCCTTGCTGACAGTTTGGATAGAGTTAAACAAATGAGATCTCCCCTCGCAGGAAACATGTGCAAATATACCACCGAATTCATTGATGTTGTTACCAGTACTGATCCAACCAGGAATATCAACGATTTCCAGAGAAGGAATTTCCCAAACCCTTGGCTTAGTTATCGGTTTCTGACCTCTGGTTAATTTGTTGCTGATACCAAAGTTAGGGTTCTGTTTAATCCCCTGAGAATAATAAGTGTTTATTATATGTTTAACAATTGTTGATTTCCCTGAATTGACAGGTCCGATAAAGTAAGTTGGTAATATCTGTTCACCATGATTAGTCAAAGAGTTCATCAAACGCTCCAAGTTTGGGTTTTGTTGGTTAAATTCATAAATGTTGTTTTCATTAATATCAATGCCCAAATATTGAGTTAATAGCTCTTTGAAATCTATCTTGTGACTGATACCCTGATCTGTTTTTGAGATGATCCAATGAACGTCTTGGACATTCAACCCTCTTTGAGTGAGCTCTGATGGTAAATCAGGAGGTATACCTAATGGAAAATCGGTCCATGGAGCAACGATAATGGTGTTCGGAGCTGTCGTATTTGGAATAGGAGTGTTACGCTTGTTGATGATGTTTAAGATAGAGGTTGGTTTCCAAGGCTGGACTGACTTATTATGACTTAAGAGAGTCCTTAAATGAACAGGAAGTGACTTCCAATCCAACGTAGAGAATCTAGTGTTCTTTAACAACGGATGGAGCATTTTACAAAGAGAAATAACTCATTGATTGTTATAGTGTATAAAATTTTTCACTTACAAGAGCCATGTAAATTTATATAGAGGAAAAAAAAGTGGAATCAAATCAAATCAAATCAAATGAAATTAAAATAATGATAAAAAGTCATAACTACAGGCATATATATAAAAAAGAAGAACTATAGATATATAGAGAAACAGCAGTATAGGCATGCATGTTATGGAAAAGGAATTGTAAGATAAAAAAGCGGTATTGATGTATACCCCCCATTGGAAGTGAAATACATGTAGGTGTCATAATAATAATATTGATCTCCTTATAGTCGTAAAAGATAGATCAGTTGCTGATTGATTATTTTTGATGTAACGCTTCTTGAAGAGCTTGATCATTAGGATTGTATTCCACTTTCTTGTGGCCTGCTTCCAGCTTTTCTTCATACATGGACAACCCCATTGAGGCAAGAAGAAGACCAACAGTAAGGAATTGTGCATACATTCTAGCTTGCACAAATTTTTGTGTCTTGGTAAGAAGAGGATCTCTGTTAACGTAAGCCCAAGAACCAATCATAGACATTGCCCACAGACCAGTAATAATTGGGTATTTGTTACCGTCTAAGGTTTCAACAACCTTTTCTGTTGTTGAAAGAGAAGACCAACGTCTATGTTCTTGAATAATTCTGTTTTGAGAAGCTTCTGAAGAGTACATATTGTAATCGAAATCAGAGGAAGCCAATTCAGCATTGACAACAGAAACAAAAGCTGGTGGGACAACAAAGATGGCTGTCTTAATAGACCAAGGTAATTTCAGCATTCCTGGATAACGACTTGGTGCAAGAGCAAAAATACCAACTGAAATTGCTGTACCTAAAACAAAACCCTTTAAACCACCACTAGAAACAGCATTCCAATGTGCGCTCTTTTCTTCTTCTGTAATCAGTTTCATATTATACTAATAAATCTTTTTAAATGTTAGTAAAGAAAGTATAGTAGTAATTGATTCCTAATAAAATTTTCAACTGTCATGGCCTGAGTTTTTATACCCCATATATGCTGAGCGGCCTTTGCATCTGCCACCGGGATTTGTATGGAACACCAACCATTAACAGTACTACAAAACGCTTTGAACCAACATGTTCAGTGGAATTGAACCTATACAGTGATCTAAGCAAGAATCCAACTGGGCATGGTTAACATTCTTTTACATTACTAAAACTGCTTTCAAAGGCCTTCGGATTTCTTTCAAAGTGGTTCCATATATTTAACTATATGCTCCAAGTGGTCTAAGCACTTCAAACGACGTGTCTATACACTGAAATGGTGCTATATTGAGTTCCCGTAGATTTCGTATAACGGAAAGCGGCAATGAAGAAGAAAGCGAAAAGAAGAAAAATAAAAACAGAGAAAATCGTGGCGCATGAACAAACACCAGCCACATAATAGCACCAGCCACATGCGCTCTTTTTTACTGCGCCACAATTTAATTTTTTTTCTCTGGAAAAAGAAAAAAAAACGGGCCGATTTTCAATATTTTTCCATAACGATGAATCATAACACTGACATTTACTTTCACTAGATTAATTACTTGATTAATTAAACAAAATTAAGTTAAAATGCTTAGTTTCAAATGCTTAGTAAGGTTCCAATCAACAAAATCAAGCGTTGTCAAGGACCTATCCATCTTGAAAAGGTTCCCAGATCTCACGGAAGCTGATGTCTTACCAAATGGTCGTCCTGATTACGTAAAGATGATTTTAACTTCCAGAGTTTATGATATTATTGATGAATCACCAATTTCCAATGCTCCATTACTAAATCAAAAGACTAATTCTAATGTCTTCCTTAAACGTGAAGATCTTCTCCCAGTGTTTTCATTTAAATTACGTGGTGCTTATAATATGATTGCTAATTTATCAAAGGAAAGAAAATCTCATGGTGTTATTGCGTGTTCTGCAGGTAACCATGCTCAGGGTGTTGCATTCTCTGCTAAGAAAATGGGTATTAACGCCACCATTGTCATGCCTGTGGCTACTCCTTCGATTAAATTTCAAAGTGTTTCACGAATGGGAGCTCAAGTCGTTCTTCATGGTGATGATTTTGATTCTGCCAAGGCTGAATGTTCTAGATTATCTATTGAAAATAATTTAACTAATATCCCACCATTCGACCACCCTTACGTTATTGCGGGTCAAGGTACCATTGCTTTGGAGTTATTGAGACAAATCAAAAGTAATAAGTTAAGCGCTGTGTTTGTTGCCGTTGGTGGTGGTGGTCTTTTAGCTGGTATTGGTTCTTACTTAAAGAGATTGGCTCCTCATGTTAAAGTCATTGGTGTTGAAACGTTCGATGCTGATGCTATGTACCAATCTCTTCAAAAGGGTTCAAGAGTTCAATTAGATTCCGTCGGTTTGTTTGCTGATGGTACTGCTGTTAAGTTACTTGGAGAAGAAAATTTCCAAACTTGCTTAGATTTTGGTGTTGATGAAGTTGTTAGAGTTGACACTGATGAAATCTCAGCTGCCATTAAGGATATCTTCGAAGACACTCGTTCTATTACCGAGCCTTCTGGTGCGCTTGCCGTTGCCGGTATGAAGAGATATATCAAGGAACATCCTGAAATCGACCATTCTGAAAAGACTTACGTCCCAATTTTATCAGGTGCTAATATGAATTTTGATCGTTTGAGATTTGTTTCTGAGCGTGCTGTTCTTGGTGAAGGTAAGGAAGTTTTCCTTTGTGTTCGTATTCCTGATAGACCAGGTAGTTTCAAAAAGCTTCAACACATTATTCATCCTCGTTCTGTTACTGAGTTCTCTTATAGATACAACACTACCAAGGATGATGACATTGCACATATTTACACTTCTTTCAACGTCAATGACCGTGCTACAGAACTGCCAAAGTTGTTAGAGGATCTTGAACAAACAGGATTTTCAGCAATCGATTTATCTCATAATGAAATGGCAAAGTCGCATGGTAGATACCTTGTTGGTGGTAAACCTAACTTACCAAATGAAAAGATCATTCATTTTGAATTCCCTGAAAGACCTGGTGCTCTAACAAAATTTTTGGATTTAATGGCCAGTAATTGGAATTTAACGTTATTCCATTACAGAAACCATGGTGATGATGTTGGTAGAGTTTTGGTTGGTATTGACGTCCCAGCAGAGGATGATGACCAATTCAATCAATTCTTAGAAAAGGTTGGTTATAAATGGTCCGATGAAACTGCCAACGAAGCTTTTAAATTGTTCCTTTAAAAAAAAGGTGGAAACTACTATAGTTATTCGATATACACATTTATAAAAACTTAACCAATTAACTTTCTTCTCTTTCTTCTTTGAGTTAAATTGGATTCCAATTTAGTCCACATTTCATCATCATCATCTTCATCCTCTTCCTCTTCTATCTTTTTCTTTTCTTCCTTCTTTTCAGCTGTCAGTGGGATCTTCTTTTCCCTGTATTGAGAATCTTCTAAAATTAAAACATTGTTAACGTGCGTACCAAGATAAACCTTAACAACACAATCTCTATTATCAATAAAATAAGCACGGACGTATCTATCTAATCCACCAGTTGCTAAAATTTTATTCTTGTAAACTGTTAATGATTGGACAGTACCAAATTGTCCCTTAAATTTGCAGGTTTGTTCACCTGTTTGTAATTTGACTTGAACAACTTGTGCTTTCATATCACTTATAACCATCTCTTCTTTATTCAAATACACTGATGAAACAATCGGTGACTTTTGTGGAACAACAACATGATTCCATCTTGGCTTTTTACCAAGCTGAGTTTCGTAATACCTTGATTCACCAAATGCTGTAAATGTGTAAATTTTAAAATTGTCAACAGTGGAATCACTGTCAATTTGAATATTTGTTATATGAATTTTCATTTTCATATCTAATTTCTTATCATGAAGATTCTTAGCTTTAAAAATCATTTCTGGTGTTTTTGATGATTGTTTTTCCAATGATGGTAGTTTACAAATAGTCAAGTCAACATCTTGGCCTCCAAAGACAATCAAGTCTCCATCACCATGATGAACTTTCAATGCATCAATTATACTAGCATCTTGCTTCAATGGTAATTGATAAACCAATGGAGTATTAGTAATCGATTCCTCTGTCTTCCAAATAAACACTTGACCTTTATTACTTGCTGCATAAATATAGTTATTAACAAGTTCAAGAGAAATGAATATTTCGTCGTGTTCTCTTGTAAAAGGAGGTAAAACAGTTTTATGTTGATGTAATAATTTTAATTCATTGGTAGAATTTTCAAATTCGTAACATTCCAATGAACCACTGAGTCTTGTAACGATAATATGATTAGTTAAAGGATTCTGAATCATTTGAAGTATTTTAGAATGTCTAGAATGATCTTCAAAAGCCAAGTTTAGAATTTCTTCGGGCTGTAAAGACGCTTGTTTTGAGGTATCTGTACCATAACCAGCAATCACCAGCTTCAAAGCACCTGTGTCTTCACAACTGGCCAATAACTTCATCTTTGAGCCAAAATTAAGTTTTATAAGAGTGGAAAAATTTTTGAAATCTTTACAAGAAAAAAAAAAACAAATTTTTTTTTGAAAACTTCCTAAATCGGCTCTTTTCTGGCTGTGTATATTATCAACATTTTATTTCATCTTTAAAAGTGAATACAGAATAGAGCAAAATATGAGTGAAAATGGCAGTAATAGAGTCAGATACGACGCATTACATTCAGCAGTCTCATATGCATTACAGAGGACCCTGGACAAACTCTCACTGGAAGCCTTTACGTCTTCTTACCCCACAGTTGACCCAGATGCATTAGATTTCGTTCGTAAACAAATCATAAAAGCTTGGTCAAGCAAAGCAGAATTAGAGTTCAAAAGAATCTTTTTCGAAAGAGACCTTCAAGCCAAGTTGAATGATTTAGATGATGTTATTACAAGGGCATCGGAAAAATACGAGAGGTCAGAATTTGGCATTGATGTTACAAAGTTATCATCATTGGAATTGATTAAATGTACAACTACACCGATATTAAGAGAAACTAATAAAGAGTTGAAGGGGGAGTTAGATCAGATCGTGGATATCAACCTAAAATTACAAACACAGTTGGATGATATGAAGGGTAACGTTCATGACGATTTGGAATTCTTAAATGAAATATCAAATGATTTGCAAAGTTTAGATTCATTTGATAGGGGTAGAGATGATGAAAATTATCAAAGTTTAGTGGAATGGTGTATTGAAGAATTAGCAAAGTAAATAAGTTCAACTCCTATAAAAAGAAAGAAAATGAAAATATATTATAAATTAGAGAACGCAATTCAAAACATTAACAGAATTACCAGAATCATCAATGATTTCAATTGTAGCACTTGATCTTTTGTACATTGATGTTTCAATAAGTTTCAATGGCAACGATTGACAATGAATAATGATCTTCGAACGATTTGGGTTACGAAGTCTTGTTATTTCAATACATTCTAAAGTCGAAGGCAAAGTTTTGACATCAATTGTCGTTGAAATTTTATTAACTAACATTCTCATATCGATTAATTTAGACTTTGAGAAATCGATCATATTCATAATATGTTGAATTTGATCTAAATCTAAGGAAATAAATTGAAGTGATTTTATATGGCTTGGTAATACCCAAGTGTTTGGAATTTGTGCTGCCTGTGTTTTAGGCTCTTTGAAAACAATAGTTTCAATTGATCTGGGCAAATTTGCGAGTAAATGAATATGGTTTTGTTCAAATGGAATTCTCAATTCTTTACAATTGATAAATTGAGATAGACCACCATTCATAGTGTTAGTTAATTCTAACGTGGAAACCAGTTTCGGATCGACGTTAACAGTATGGAAATCATCATTTGGATCATAGGATCCCATTAATGCATTATATGTTATTTGAGAATTGAAATTTGGGTATTGTGACAAAACCAAATTCAACGTTGGGATAAAAGTCGGATCAATGTCCTTAGAATATAATGCTGTGTTTGTTATGATGATATTAACACCAGATTGAAGGAGTTGAAACCATTGATTTGAATTAGTAGATTTGTAAATATTATTGTAAATGGATATTTGTTTAATATTTTTAAATCTTTGGTCATTAACAATTTGGCAAGCTTGGTCAATTGAAGCTAACCCAATTTTTGAAATCTTCTCATACCAAGAATCCAATTCCTTAAATGTATTTGTAAAATAGCAATTATTTAACACCATTTGATAATCGTAAACGATTTCATCACAATGAGAAATCAACCTTTCTAAATATGGTTCCCAATTAGATAAAACGAAGCTCAATGTTAATTGCTTAATGGTGATCTTTGTTTCGGTGATATACTTAAAAAAAGAATTGAATTGATTCGAACCAAGTTTTAAGGCTCTACCAAGAACCTTTCCGTTGTGATTGGTAAAGAACAAATGATCACCTCTAATAGAAAGTCTTAGTTTTTTAGAAAACCACAATTGATGATTCTTAAGTGTTTGCATATTGAACTTCTCTTGTTGGAATTGCTCTACCATATCCATGGCCCTAGTGTTTGATAAATATTCCTTAGTTATGGCATTTAATATCAATGTGTGAACTTCATGTGGCAGTGGAGTATCCAACACTTGTAGTGCAAGATGTAATTGTTGATCTTCCAACACGCGTAGTGCTGGCTGTAATTGTTGAGCAGCAAATGACATTGTATACTAGTTATAGTAGTAGTAGAAGTAATAGTGCTAAGGATAAACTACGAGAGCTATTAAATTATTCTTATTTATGAATGTATATATTATATATATATATATTTATATATATATATAAATATATTTAATAAATTAACATAGTCATCGCCACCTTTCCTTAATGCCAACTCCGAAACTCCGATTTTTCTGAAAGCCTGCTTCTTTTTATTCTTTATTATTGTATTTGTCTCTTAAAGAGTCACTACTTTTCTCCAAATATAGACTCATTACTACTTACTATAATAAATGCCACTCTGGCTCTCATATTTTTAATACCACACCCATTTCTCCGTCTTCTCCACTGTTTACTTGTCTTAAGTGACAGGAGACGGCATTTCCGGTCATCGCGTGGCGCAGTAGCGGGGGCAGAGCAGCGCTGTGGCGGTGTTGGGCGGAGGACCCTTTAAAGCGGTCATGTCCTGGCTGCCGCGCCACATTCAGGGGTAACTTGTGGCGGATGATCCAACACCAGCCACTCTATACTTTTGACGTGGCGCATGAGATGAATGTGGCTGGGTAGCATGCGCCACGTTATCACCAGCCACGTTCATCTCATGCGCCACATTTACTCTTTACTCTGAGAATTCCAAAAAGAAAGCTGTATAAAGCACAAGACTCTATTCTTTATATAAAGTATCAAAGTTGAAAATATCATCATTTTTTTCATTATTAAATGAACGAATTGAAACCATTCCCAACTCATCATGATGATCTAGTGTTAGATATATCATATGATTATTATGGTCGTCTTTTAGCAACTGCTTCAGCAGATCAACACGTGAAGGTGTTTGAATTAGATGAACAATTATCAAACTGGACATTAAATGATTCTTGGAGAGCTCATGATTCTAGTGTTATCAAAGTTGATTTTGCAAATCCAGAATTTGGTCATTTACTTTTAAGTGCTTCTTATGATAGAACACTAAAAATATGGGAGGAAAGATTCGATGAACCATTAAATTCAGGTCGTAGATGGCTTAAATTAACAACAATTGCAGATTCTCATGGCCCATTATATGATGCTTGCTTTCTACCTAATTGGCTAGGTTTAAAATTGGCTGCTATCGGTAATGATGGCCATTTAAGAATATACGAATCCAATGATCCTAGTGATTTAAGTAATTGGTTGTTAATTGAAGAAATAATAGTTTTAAACAATCCTGTGGCAAGTCATTTACAAAGTGATTTCAATATTAAATGGTGTCCTTCGAAATTTGGTGGTGTTGAAAAATTCATAGTCAGTGCTCTTGATCAAGCTTATATTTATTATAAAGATGATTCTGAAAATAAATTTAAACAAGGTATAATATTACCTGAACATAACGGGTTGATAAGATCTGTTTCCTGGGCTCCTTCAATGGGTAAAACTTATCATTTAATAGCAACTGCTTGTAAAGATGGTTTTGTTAGAATCTTTAAATTAGAGGAATTTAAAGAGGATAGCAGAACTAAATTCCAAATTATTCTGTTAAACTCATTTAATGATCATATTGGAGAAGTTTGGAGAGTTCGTTGGAATTTAACTGGGACCATTTTAAGTTCATGTGGCGATGATGGCCTGGTTAGATTATATAAGGCCAATTACGCTAATAAATTCCAATGTATGAGTGTTATAAGTGCCGAAGGTAAATAATATGCCGCCGCTCTCTTCCATTACTTCTGTTTGTTGTATAATAAATCAGTTTATTTTATTTTTTTATTATTTTGATATGTTTATACAAAGAGTATCATAAGTTATAAAGACAAAGACAAAGATAAAGATAAAAATGTATTTCTAGAAATCCACATTGCTAGTTGTTGTTTACATATACCTATAACTTTATAAATATTCTTTTTAGTCTTGAAATATAAAGCAAGAAAAGGTGATCACTTTTTCAAAATAGTAATAACATCTTCATCTTGTAATTCATGAGATAAACCAACATATTGCGGTTGATGCTTGACACTTGATCCATAAACCAAGGCATTTCTAAAATCGTCAACAAGGGATTTGTGGATCTTCATACAAAAATCTTCAACACTACATCTATCACCTTTTAAAACAACAGGATCAGAAAAATCTGGTAAACGCCCCCTTGGTTTAGTATAAACTCTAACAAGGTTCAATCTATCCCACATGATTTCTAATAATTCATCTAAATTCCATTCATTACCACTAGAAATTGGAACGGCATTTGGAATACGATAAAGCAATTCTAATTCTTCAATTGAAAATGAATCAATTTTATTCAAAACGTATATTGCTGGAACGTATTTTCTGTTATGTGCTTCAAGAACATCAATAAGATCATCAACGGTGGCATCTTGACGAAATGATATATCACAAGAGTTAATTCTATATTCATTTAAAACTGCTTTAATTTCATCTTCATCGATCTTTGTTAATGTAACTGTTGATGTAATATTAACACCACCTCTTTCCTTCTTCTTGACAATAATGTCCGGTGGAGTCTTATTCAACCTAATACCAAACCCTTCCAATTCATGTTCAATGATTTGTTTATGACGCAAAGGTTTGTTGACATCTAAAACAATAAAAATTAAATCACAAGATCTTGCAACGGCAATAACTTGTCTACCTCTACCTCTACCATCCTTGGCACCTTCAATAATACCAGGCAAATCCAACATTTGAATCTTGGCACCTCTATATCTAATAACACCAGGAACTGTTGTCAATGTTGTAAATTCATATGCTGCTGATTCGGATTCAGTACCAGTTAATTTTGTTAAAAGGGTAGATTTACCAACTGATGGGAAACCAACAAACCCAATAGATGCAACACCTGATTTTCTGACATCAAATCCAGCACCAGGTCCACCTCCAGCACCTGCTGCTGCATCCTTTAATAAATCAGCTCTTAGCTTGGCTAGTTTGGCCTTAAGCATACCCAAATGCTTTTCTGTGGCCTTGTTTTTTTGGGTCCTAGCCATTTCCTCTTCAATAACTTTAATCTTTTCAACAGTCGTCATCCTTGTTCTTCCTTTATTATTATAAAAATGACGTTTATAATAGACTTATAAAGATGGAAAAGTATTGAAAAGTTTTGAAAATTTGAAAAAATTTTCAAATTTTCATTTTACCTGTATAAAAAATATCTACAGTACTAAAAATGTCTTACGTAAGCACATAAGTCATCAAAAGATGAAAAAACGGTTCAGCTCGATGTCAATTCAAGGAGTTTGGTAGTTAGCTGTTGATATATCTCTTCAAACGATCTATTAATGTACATATATAAATAAAAAACAAGTATTTTTTAAAGAAAAAGGTAAAATTAACTATGGAAATATGTTACTGTAAATCTTTACCAATCCACATAACATTATTACATCTAACAAACACCTCATTATTAAGAGGAGTTCCATCACTTTCTTGTCCCTGAGGGTATTCTAAAACATCTTTATCCAAAAGAACATTCATGTAGTTATCAACAGATAATAAAGTACCCTTGTATTCCATTTCGTTGAATTTAAGACGAACAACAACCCGTGTGCCAACGAGAGAAGTAATGTAAGGTTTAGGGTTCACTGGTTGAAATGACATTGTTGAGGTCTATATATGCAGAGCTAGTAGTTTAATAGAGGAATAAATACTCTATCTTCTTTTCTTCAGGAAGAGAGATGGATAACAGGTAGAAAAAATAATAATAATAATTATAATAATCATCAACTTTTTTTAAATAAAAACTGAATCAGTACATCGTAATAAAGTTTAATAATAATAAATATATATGTAAGAGGAAGACAGAAGTTATATGAGGAATGTGAATAATAATACGAAAAAAAAGCTCCATTACTTAAGTTTTTTTTCATTTAAAGTTCAGACTTCAATGGAACGGCATCAACATCACCAACAACAACAAAGTTGAAGTCCTTGACAGCAGCAGTCTTAACAGCGGCTTCAATAGCTTGGGAGACAACAACAGCGTCTGGAGAAGAAACTGAGAAGTAGAACAAAGAAGCACCATTGTAAGGTAAAACCTTAGATTCAACAGCAGCATCAAATTCCAAACCAGCTAAAGCGGAAACAAGAGATTGGGCCTTAGCGGCATCAGCAACAGGAACACCAATAACAGCAGCGGTTTCACCAGCTTGTCTAATTCTAGTTTCAGCACCAGTAAAGGTCTTTGGAGTTTGTTGAACAACAGCATTACCAGCTGGAATCTTAGAGAATGGAGATTCAGCAACAAACTTTTCAAGATCAGCTTCTTTGACGTTAGAAGCTTCAATGACAATGTTTTCTGAAGTGACATGTTCTTTGACAAAAAGAGCAACATCTTCAGAAGTGAATGACTTTGAACCATCAAAGTATAATGGCTTACCAAGACCAGATCTAAATGAAACTGCGTGAAGTTCTTCAAGAGCCTTAAAAGCAGCAGAGGAGTTGGCGGTAGCTGAGGTGTACTTAGCGTAAGGTAAAGCAATTTCAACTAATTCATGTGGCTTGTAAGAAGCTTCAGCAAGGGCTGCACCAAGGGCGTTAACAAAGTATGGTAAACCTTCCTTTAAGAAAGTGGCCTTTAAAACCAAATCATCTCTAGTAACTTCAGCAGAGTATTCACCACCGAGTAATTCGGATTCTCTCTTTAATCTTAAACCTGACTTTGAATTAGTGTCAAGGAAAGTAGAAGTAGCCAAAACATGGGCCAAACCAGCAGCACCAGACTTTGAACCGGCATTCTTAACAGTGACGGTGATTTGGGAAACCAAGTCGTTTGGTGCAACCTTAGAGGACACAGAAAGGGCACGGGCAGCGGAAGTGGAAAAGGCTCTAGACAACATTTTGCTAACAATATTTCCTGTTTTAAACAGTTGATTTCAATTCGTCAACTTTGTAATGTTATTTATGAAAAAAAAAATCTGCCTTTGATATTTTTTACTTAAAATTTTCCACAAATGGAGAAAGGAAAAATGGTGCTATTTTCCAACAAAAATGATAAATTAATGTATTTGAATGAACCTCTACCAGCTTGTAACTTTTACTATTCGATAGCCATAATTATAAGTATTATTTCAATATAGATTAGAAACTTTAATTGTCCATTGTAACCCCCATTTTCTTTCTTTTAAGAACCTCAAAATCATTCCAAGAGCTCTTATTGGCTGAAAAAATGTCATCACGTGACATGATGCTCAGCACTTTTTACAATTTTTTTAGTATATTAATGGAGGTAACTAAAGGTGACAAAAATTATATACAATAACAACATCACATATACAATTAAACACACTTGAAAAACCAAAGCAATTCTCCCATTGTACGTAATCTAGTCCATTGTGCAAGTGCCAACCTTTCTTGTTCCATAACCTTTTTCAGTTGTTTCATTTCACTTTCAAGTAATAAGTCACCTTCATTACCACGAACATCTTCTCTAGAAACCTTATCTAGTAAAATCTTATTCTCTGCACGCACGTGGATTAAGGAATCAATTGCTTCACCCATCAAATGCATCATACTTTTACCAAATAATTCCATACTGTTCAAATAGGCACCCTTCATGTTACGTCCAATACCAGTATGAGAATCTCTTAACATACCAACACTAGAACAAACCCTATAGGCAAACGCTGCTCTAATGGCACTTCTATCTGCTGTACGTGGGATTTCTTGGATTTCAATAAGTCCAAATTTTAATAAACTTGTTAAAATTCTACGAACATCAACCTCCTTCATTAAAACTTCCTTTGAAATGGCCTTTTCATCAATAAGCCTCTTCTTTTCAATGCAATTGACAATTCTCAACGCCTGAGATCCCAAAATAATTCTAAGTTCTTGCTTCATCTCGTAAACAGGTAACCTACCTTGAATTAATGTCATTGGGATATAATATGAACCAGGATTCGATTCCATTAAAAATGGTATTTGAGAATCAGTAGTCAATATTTTCAAATGCTGCAAGATCAATGTCATTAATTTAGTATTATTATCTTCATCATCATCACCCTCATCGTGATCATCCTCTCCTTCAAAGTTAATTGAATCCAAACGTATCTTTTTACTGGCACTACTGTTTAATCCAGCGCCCTTTCTTTTGGCACCAATACTAGTATCATCATTACCATCACAAATAGAACCATTCAAATCATGGATTAATAATGGATTATGCTTCTTCATTTCTTTTAATATATCCATTGCGCCGAAGTTTAATCCACGTTCTTGATCCTTTAGTTCATAAGCACGTTCTAAATCAGCACCATTACTTGGATCATAACCTTGTGTAGTACCCCCTAAGCCTGATGACATGGCTTGAACTGCTCCTGTAGATAATCCCATCGTAGCAGATGTGGCATTACCCATTGAAATTGCAACACCTGAAACTAATTTATCTGCAACATCTTCAACTAATCTAACATCCCTACTACGTTCTTCAACTCTTCGAAGTGCCAATTCATAAATTTGAGAACTGATTCTACCTAATCTATGGGTTGCTGATGCAATTAAATGTTCACTTCTAATATGTTTTAAAACTCTTTCAAAATTCAATGTTAATGGAACCCTAGGATTCAGTTCTTTCAAAACATCATTTCTATAATTATCGTATTTTGATTCCTTGGTAATATCTAATCCATTATCGTATTCTTCCTCTTCGTCAGCTGCGTTAAATGAATAAAGTTTATCCTTTTGATCTTGATCATGCATTCTTTGAATAAATTTCTCCTTGGCAATTTCTTTAATGCCCTGAGCTCTTCTCATTTGGGAAATAACCTTTGGTTTGCCATTGTTACCCATACCGCCTGGTCCTCCATTTCCATTACTTGGTCCATAGTTCCCACCACCACCACCATTAGAGGTTTGTGAATTGTATTCTCTGGTTGCTAACTTCACACATTCTGCAAAAATGGCATTACTAGAAAAAGTTTCGTATTGTTTAACAGGAATTAACCATTTATCATCAACTAATCTAACAAACGCATTCTTAATTTCAATTTTATTGTTAATGTTGTTTCTATTATAATCACCTAGAGTCAAATGACCTGACATAACAATATTTTGAATAATTTCAGCACTAACTGCTCCATACTTTTGTCCAATAATACTCAATATTTCATCTGCATAAACTAATTTCCAACAACCTTCTTGGTTAACTTCATAATATGTAACAGTTTTCTTTGAAGCCAACCCAGGTTTATCAACAGTAAAAGCAACACAACCTAATTGAATTAATGTAACAAGTAGTTGCTTAAGTAATCGTGGCTTTAAATGTGTTCTTTGACCAAGTTGTTGTAATGTCAACCTAGAATATGAATATAGATTGGAATAGACAAACGCTGCCTGTTCTCCCAAATAAGACTTTAAAATCGCCGTATGCAAATAACACGATGGTGACTGTGTCTTTGCTGCCAACGGTAAAGCAGTTGGCAACCCCCTAGCCACATGTGTCGTAGAATACATTTCTGTGTCTATTGTGAAAAAAGGTGTTGATCTTTAAGGATCAAAAAAAATTTTTTTACTTATATGCTTAAAAATGCTCATGATGCTATCTTCAAATATGTCAAACATTTTTTAAAACCTTTTTTTTAAAAAGAAATTTCAACAGTCCCAAAGCAACTGTAAGGATATATATATAGTATGCTACAGACAAAATAAAACAGTATTAGTTGTGCCAGTCCCGGTTCAGACATGTTTCATATCACTCATTTCAAAAACAAGGTCATCATCATCGTCATCTGAATTACGATGCGATTGACGAACTTGTAGTCCAGTGACTCCACTAACAGGGCCTAACAGCAATGACCTTGGAATAATTCGATTCTGACTAGAATGTGTTCTATGGTAACTTGAAATGGATCCATTATCATTATTATTAATATTATTATTATTATTATTATTATTATTATTATTAGTATCTTCATCGTCTTCTTCTTCATTGTCGTCTTCTTCATCACTATGAAAAACCCCCTGAGTGTATGACAACATCTTCAGTTCACCCACCATATACCTACTACTGTTGTCACTTTCTCTTCGACTTTTAGCAACGCCATCTGATGATGGTGATGATCCTGACAAAGCTTGTGATAAAACAAACCTCAATTGCGAGCTGACACCATTATTGGAATTATCATTAGGAATATGATGATCGGAACCAATATTTGGACCATTAATAGACCCATTAGATCCCCTTCTCAGCTTTTCTACCATTGATTCACTAGCTGTACCAGGAGAACTGGATATGGAAAACCGCTTTAACATAAGCGCACTATCATTATCATGTTTGGTGTTAATTGAACCAATGGCACCTACCGAAGTAGTTGCATTCATAGCAGCCGCCTTAAAACTACTACTTGCTTGACTAGAAGGTGAAATATGATTAATACTTGTTTTAGATTCTCTTGAATTCCTTGTGATCATTGGTATGGAATGGTATGGTCCAATCGTCTCTGCTTTTGGACTTGAACTCAGGGGGCTTGGCCCTTGTAATAACCTCAGTGCTGAATCAGAAAAATTCTTATCAGTTGATGCTGTAGGTGGCAATTGTGATGATATATTTCTGTCTATTGCTGGTGGTTGATAATTAGGATCCTTAAAAATATCAGTGTTTCTTAGTGATCTATAGTTTTTCAAACTTTCTTCAAACACATCACTTGAAGAGCAATTATTAGAAATTAGTCCCGATCCACTGAATCTCAAATCTGGCTTAGAGTCCAGTAATTTCATAAACCCATTTAAATCATCAGATTCTGAATCCACTGATAATGAGCTCATCATACGGTATCTAGCCTTGAGTCCTTCTAATACTGGTTTATGAAGTGAAATTCGATCATCTATACTGTTATTTCTAGATCCAGCTTTAAATTTAGATCCAAATGATGATGATACTTTAGCTTCGGGTTGAAAACTACCAAATCCACTGTCTCCACTACCAGACAATTCCTTTTTAGACGTAAAAGAAGATACTGATATGTTTCGGCGCATAGGTATTGGCCTTGAAGATAATTGTAATGATTTTAACTGTACCGGAGGTGGCGTCGCACCCATCAATTCATGACTTGGTGCTAGAGGTGGAGGTGGCGAAGATGATGCTATTGACCCTGTTTTGAATATGGAATTGGAGCGAATTGATGATTTCCTTCTCATTCTAACACTGTCTATTGATGACACGGAAACCCTGTGAATTGACTGTGGCTCATTGAATGTATTGGTATGACTATTGAGTTCATTATTAATTGGAGTCGGTGAAGGTTTATTAAAATGAAGAGGAGTTCCAGCATTTAAATCAACTGTATTTTCAAAATGGTCAGAAAGAACCTGTTCATTGTAGTGAACTTGAAATTCACAATTTTCCCTATATGAAACAGATACATTAAGAGATCCAATTGGTGTTAAAACAGGTGAAAGATCCTTTGACTTGATTTCTCCTTCTTGGCTTGATAGCAATGGTTTGCTTAATCCGATTCTACCCTTTGAAGGTATAGGTTTTGATCCATCAAGTATTTTTATTTTCATTTCAACATGTGTCATGCTACCAGTTTGCTTTAATCTATAGGCCGGTAACAACGTCACCAGAGTATATAAACATCTAAATGAAACCACTATTTTATTGTATATATCGGAAATTGCCATCTCAGAATCTTCTTCAACGGATCCATAATCATCCAAGTTCAAATGCAATAACCATCTCTCCAATACAATCTCTGATTTCTTATTGATGTTTATGACCTTGTCGTTTATTATTATTGATTCACCAGGTCTCAATCTTGATAAATCTAAAACGGTTTCAAGCACTAACGGAGGCATCCTGGTGACATCACTGGTCATCCAAGGCTTCAGTTGAATGTCGTCTATACTTTCGACACCCACATTAAACCAATCACTTTGGTGTGTTGTAATGTTCGTACTCACTGGATAAAGTGGCAATCTCAATGACTTGAGAATGTCTACAGCACCCTGAAAGAAGTGCTGTATAATATGCGACAATCCCCCTGCATCTTCGTCAGAAAGCAGCGGCGCCATTGTAGCGTTTGTATCGTTTGTATCGTTGAATAGTACTAAGGAAGTGTATTGATATAGAAAGTTCTAAACAATACACGCAAAAAATAAATGAAACCCTTATCGTATCTTTATGCTCATGATATAATAATTATAAATTTTGTACCATTTGAAAGGAGAGACAAATTGATCGACTATACATGGACATCAATACGGTAGTGTTCAAAACAAAATGCTTATGTACTTTCCCATTCCACCGAAATCAGAGCGAAATAAGTTGGCATTGAGTAATATCAGTTATATATTTTGCTCATTCCTTCAGTAATATAAAACTCTTAGTATTGCTGCCTGAAATCCCAAAGGAATACTTAGATAATTTTCAAAACACATTCGCCTATCTTTTTTCATCTTTGTATTATTCTTTTGCTCCAACTATTTTATTTTCAATATCAAACAAAAGGAATACAAAATGGTCATGATATATCAAAAGATTGCGAAGATTGACTTAGGATGACAATTATAACATGTTTATTATAAAAGAGATATAATTGAAGGCGATTCCGCTGTCTTTTGTTTTCTTCAAACTCTCTCAATATATAGAGAACGACTTTCATTGTTCTCTCAGATTCCAATTGAAACAAGAGTTGTCAACCCGTTTAAGAAACCATTTCGCCATAGCACACTGTCTCAAAAGTTAATTATAAAACTCATTCTTCAAGTATGCAAGCTATCAGAAAATTATTCAACAATGTAAGACGTAAACAGATGTCATATTTATGGCACTTTTAATCTACTAAAAACCCACCAGGAGCTTCCATTTTCCACCCATGATAATTTCATAAAAAAGAAGCTTCCTCTTTTCACATATCCCCACAAGTATGTCTGATAATAATCCTAGTCTATATTTGTTTTCTATTAGTTTATAGTATACCAGTTATAACTCATTGAAGGTTACCTTAACCTCATTAAATTGTACTTAAGTTAGAAAAGAGCTCATTATGGTCAGCAAATGAGCCAGGTGACAACCAAATACCTCTTTGAATCTCTCTTAATCCACCAACACCAACAGAAACACGTGCAAGTGCATCTGCATCAACATTACAACTTGCATTAGAAACATCCAATGCAACTTGTTCACTAAGATGGCTCCAAATCGATGTTTCATGTGGGAACATGAACGCACTTCTTTGCCAGATATTGGATACCTTGATATCCAATTTCTTATTGATAATACTTTGAAGCATTGGAACTTCTTTATAAGTATCTTCAATTCTGGAGGTGAGATTGAGTTTGTCCAGTTCATCCTTAACGGCATCCATGTACTCGTGCCAATTCTCAATGATGGCCATTGCTGCTATAGTCATGACAACTAGTAACGAAGAACCTTGTTCTTGCATATTAGCTAACAGTTCTTCAACAGCAGCTTCTTTGGTTTCTTCACTACCAAGAGCATAAAGAACTTGAGAAATCAAAACAACAACTCGCTTGGTATCTGGGAATGATTCAACAATTTTGTTAAGCTCTCGAAGAGACTCATCATAATTACCAAGGAAATATTTAGACAAACCACTAACACTGTATATTGATAATTGAATTCTTTGGATAGTTTCATCAAATAGGCCTGCTTCCAATAGTTTAAGCAATAATTTATCAACTTCCATAGTTGTTTCTAAGGAACTTTGAAAATCCCCATGGCCAAGTTGGATTCTAGCCAATTGAACAAGGGCCTTACTATAGTTTTTAACAACTTCCTTATCGTCCTTATTAGCCTCGTATTTAGTTTGAAGTAAAGAGCATAGCTGTTTACTCAAATCCAAGCCTCTTTCGTAATTATGCAATCGTTCAACTATGGAGCAAATGATCTCAAGTCCAAATGTATCAGTAGGATAATAGTTCAAATATTTGAACATTGCTGCAGTAGCTACAGTTATTTGCTGAACGTTATCAAGGTCTCTCTCATCAGCTAAACTTGCAATAGCTCTTTCAAGAACATTAGCTGAGTATAACAATGTGGTACTGGCATTTTTACCACCAGAAAGAACATAGGAATGAGTGAACAATGTTGATGCCAGATTTTTATTATTATTAGCACCAGCAACAACAGCTTGGCCCACCCAAGCAAATGAACTGCTTGGAGCAATTGATTGTGATCTGACAAACGCTTGATTCGCTAGTTCATAATCTTTACATTTCAAATATAACATACCTAAATTGAACCAAACAGTAGGTGATTTTGTATCAATGGATAATGATTTAATAAAGCAATGTTGTGAAACACGTGCATTCCTATCCATACAAGTCAAACCCAATGCATTCCAGTATCCTGCGTTTGTTGGTTCTAATTGAAGTGCCTTCTTTAGCAACTTTACAGAAACATCTCTGTGATTTTTATCCTTGGAATTTCCATACCAACAAGTAAATGAAATTGCCAAGTTGTATATCAAAGAAGTGATTAGAGTTTTGGAACTTTCCTTTGTGGTGCCAGACAAAGCAGCAAATGATGACAGCGTCATAGCATAATGGATTTTATCTAATAATATATCATTAGAATCAGCCTTATGTAATTTTTTAATGTTGACATAACCCAATTCCTCCCAAACGTCTCTGACAGGATTATTCTTAGAAGTATTGATATCAGCGAAGGAGACATCCATAATTTGGTTAACGATATCAAAAGGTAACTTGCCAATATGCGTTTGAATGTGCAAACATAGGAGTAATGCATCACAGTAAAATTTCCAAGAAGTTAAAGAACTTCCAAGCTGAAAAGATTGTTTGAAATAATTAAAAGCTTCAATCAAAGTATTCAAGGATCTCTTGAATGCTCCAGAATGCATTTCTCTACCAGATCTTGAAACCATAACTTCACAAATTTTAGTGAGAATGCAGGCTTTCATTGCTGAAATATCATCACGAGCTAACAATCCGTCCAACAATTGAAATGAAGTGGCATAATCTCCCATCAAACTTTCTGCAACTGCAAGGAAATACACAGCATATGGATCTGCTTTACTCAAAATAACATCAGTAAGTTCAACTTCTAAAACCGAATCTAAACCATCACTTTCAGCATTTGCTTGAGAACAAACAACGTGTTTAAAAACTCTCTTTGCTGCTTCAACTTTCCCTCTAGAAAGATAAGCTTCACCAAGAGCAAGCCAAGATGCATAATCAAATTGATTGATACGAAGTGAATTTTGGAAATATTCGATAGCTTTATTATCGTCTTGCTTTTCCAAATGAACAATACCAAGGATTCTATATGGCCAACAACCAAAATATTTATTTTGTTGTTTTGACTTGGCATTTTTCAAAATGATTTTCTTAGCACGTTCATTGTCAAGAACAGAATTACAAACTAACTCAACCATATCCCAATCACATTTATCTGCAAAGTATTCAGCAACAGCGAACGTTGACCTAAGCTCACCAGGGTCTAATTCAAAAGCACGGTAGAAACATTTAAATGCCTTTACTTTATTGGCTTTTATTTCGTTTTCATCTTGTGATTGTTCAACTTGTGATTCGTACAATTCACCAAGTTCTGAATAGGCAGGAGCATAACTAGATGAAACCTTGATACAGGAAATAAGTAACCTGAATGCCTTTTGTATGTAAGCTGATTTAATATCATCATTTAATTGTTCTGCTAATTGTGGGTCATTCACCTCCAACACATAAGAGATGGCCTCTCTGTACAATAAGGTAGTTTTAACATCCAAAGAAGCAGCCAAAGTATCAATAACGACATCTGCCTCTGCCTCTGCCTCTTCGTTTTCTTCGTCATCAGCTTCCTCTTCATCTTCTTCATCACTTTCATATCCGGTTTTCTTTTCAGCGTTACCAAAAATCAACTCCTTGGCTTTTTCTAAAGTTTTTCTACCAGCATCATAATCACCTAATTTGATACAACACCAACCGTATTCTATTAGCACTTCACCAATATCAATTTTGTGTGGCTGCTGGTTAATTTTCATAAGTGTATTTTCAAGTAAAGATTTAGATTCCCCATACGCTTCTAGTTCCATTTTGATACGTGCCATACCAACCATGGCCCTGACATTATCAGGATCACTAGCAAGGACCTTGGTGTAAAGTTTTTCAGCTTTTGGGAAATTTTTTGGAGATTCAAAATAAGTATAAATTATGGCAAGGTTAAAAGCGTATTCAAGAAGCGAATTATCAAAATGTAGGCCAGTTTTCAGTTTCAAATCAGTTAACAAGGCAGCATATTTGGTAGAATGGTCAAGTGCCAACTGATATTCTTGAATATGAATTGCAAATGATAGATAAATACGATGAGCTATCGGTATGTTACTTGTATTAGAGCTGTTGATAGCATCTGTCATATCTTCAAATATTTGCTGTGGTCCAAAAGAGGTACCGTCATCAAAAGCTGCTTCTCTATCATCAAGTTGTTCTTCATCAGTCTTTTTCTTATTTCCCTTTGTCTTTTTCTTGAGTCTTTGCCTTTGACCTCTTTTCTTAGATTTATTTAGAAGAGAATCAAATGTGTCTTTATTCCAAGGAGAAATTTCACTCATCGATAACAAATAAAACATCTTTCCTAAACCGTAATCTTTACCAAACGATTTGATATATCTAACAACATCTTGCACATCCAATTTGAATAGGGAAACAGGATCATTCCATTCAAAGTATTGACTCCAGATTGAAGGTATTTGTGCTTTCAATAAAACCAAGGTATTAACAATATCTTGAATCTTTTCACGGATAGGCGTCTTTTCATCTTTAGGCTTAATACTCGGTTCTTCTTTCTTAGAAACTAGTTTACCGATGACAAGTGGTTTTTTCGGTTTGATAGGAGTTCTAGTTCCATCTGGTGCACAATATAAAAGTGAATTTAAATAGTCCACTTGTTTAGCCATAGCTTTCCATCTCCTAGCCTCATTCCCATCAGCATGCTTTTCATCTTCAAGGGATTCCAAATCCACTAATAACTCCCACAAGTTCTCCTGAATAATTTTACTATCCTTGTAAACACTCCATTTCACATCTGCTTCTCTAAAATATTTGTCTTCAGCAGAGGCATTAATAGACCAAGAAGTTTTAGCTCTTTGAATGGCACTTTTTATAGTCGCCTGCTCATTAGCAGAATATATTTTAATAAGGGTTTCTACAGATTGAACAGCCGGTTGAATTCTTGGTCCTAAAATATCTCCTAAAAGAGATAAACGAGGAGTGATACAGTGTAAATAGTGAATATGCAAATTTTCATTGTTTTTATAATCGAATTTCTTAATATAATCATCTATAGTGAACCTAAGCATGTTAATATCATCACTATTGAGAACGTGAAGTGAGCTTTGTTGACTACCATGAGATTCACTTGATTCGTTTGATTCAGTGTTTTCTAGTTCCAATTGAGTAGATTTCTTGGCCATAAGTTCAGCACACTTCTCAATGGTGGAGAAGAAGTCCACAAAGTTTGAATCAGAAGCACGGATCTCTGCTAGTGTCTTCAATGGGTATAGAGCATCTGGATTTATTTTAGTGGCCTTTGTTAAGCATTTGATACTTTCTCTGTAATTCTCATTCAAATGACTATCTGGAATATCACTGTCAGTGCCAGGACCCTGTTCTTTGCCTAATAAAAAGTAAGCAGTACCCTTGAAGAGCCAAGCATAATAATTATTACTGTCTAATTTCAAAACCTCATCAGCGTATTCAATGGCCGCTTCTGGGTCCACTGCTTTCCCTGTAACAGCCTTGTTGGCATCCTTCAACAGCTTCTTAATGGTTGTGTCCTTTGAAGACTTCTTTGAGGACATTTCAATGTGTTATTTAGATAATAGTATCAGACAACAAAGGTGTTGAAGTTGAAGAGTAATAAAATTTTTCTTTATGAAAGTTAACTGACACGTTATGTATCTATCAACTTCTTATTGATAACATAGCACAAATGGAGTTAGAGAAGGGTCAAATCGAACGGTTGAGGCTTCTCTTTACAGTTTTAGACACCGACTGCGATAATAAGATTACACTACAGGACTTACGTGCTGTAAATAGCACATACAATGCTGGTTTAAGTGACAACGAGTTTTCACAAATGCTCAACGACGGAGAATCATTGGACTTTGCTGGATTTTCATCCTTATTTAAGGACACATGGTCGCAACTAGGCGATGCCAGTGACATTGAAGATGCTATTAAAATCCTTGGAAACTCCGATTCTGTTGATATTGACGCTGGCATAATCAAGGAAGCCACAAAATTGTCAGATCAAGCACAATCAGTGATTTCAAAATTTACAAAAACAAATACAATAACGGGCAAGGAAACGTTCAAAGGTTCACAATTCTTAGAAACATTCAAGAAATGAATAATGATGACTCCACTGAACTCTAATTCTTTTTTTTGTCTTTTTTTTAAAATTATACACATACACACACAAAATATACATTCTGCTTTTTTATTGCTATTATTAAGATGATTATTGGTACTTGACAGTTCAATGGACGAGGTTTATTATCCACTTAATCAATGATGAGCTCATCAACACTCCAGTCTTCGAATGAACCATCTGGTAAATATCTCCTCACAACAAGGGGAATCTTCTTAGTTGCTAATTCCTTCATAGCGATTTGCAATGGATCGGTTTCACCTTCAATATCGACCAAAACAGGAGCGTTCATGGAGATCTGGAGTGCCCTGGTACCTAACACACGGGCTCTTTCATATTTAGTCATGAATGGAGTTGTTGTTCTTTCATCCTTTGGAACAGCTCTAGCAGGAGCTCTTTTACCGGTTTCGAGTTCTTGGAAATCCCCGGCGCCAAAGTCTGACTCGACAATGGCGTTGGTAGGCATTTCGTCATCACTGAATCTTTGATCTTCGTGGTCAGAGTCCATTTCTTTAATTGCTTCAAAGATGAAAGGTTGATGAAAAGTCAAAAGTTGAAAATTTTTTCCTTATTTATCAAAAAAAAGAAGAAAAAAAATACATAACAAAAAATATTTCAAATTGTTTATCAGATAAATAAATCTAAGGTTTTCATAGTGGAATGATCGATGTACCTATTAATAACGACACGGGAAATGCAAATACGTTTGTATCAAGACCATCATCTCCTCAGAGGCCTAAAGTATACAGATGTCTTTTCAACAAATGTGATAAGGCCTATTCCCGACCCTCTTTATTAGATCAACATGTTAGATCTCATACAAACGATCGACCATTCATATGCAATGAACCAAACTGCGCTTCCTCTTTTACTAGAAAGGATCACCTAGAAAGACATATGTTGAAACATACACAAGAAAAAGATAAACCTTTCCATTGCTTGGTTTGTGGTAAAGGCGTCAATTCTTCACAACATTTAAAAAGGCATGAAAAGACACATTTCAAATCATTTAAATGTACGTATGAAGGATGTACGGAGGCATTTTATAAGCATCAATCTTTGAAATCCCACATATCGCAGGAACATGAAGATGGCGAAGACAGATTGAAATGTAAGTTATGCGATAAGAAATTCCCCCGTCCTAATCGATTAGAAGATCATATGAAGAAAAATCACAGTACGGAATCTCAATTGCTTTGCGATTTCCCTGATTGCTTTCAAACTTTCAGAGTTTGGTCTGCTTTACAATTGCATATTAAAAACGATCATCCACGTTTGAAATGTGAAATTTGTAATAAAAGGGTTATTGGTGCCAAGGGGTTGACTAATCATATGATGATTCATAATGATGATACCATTGTGAAATTATGGAAATGTTTTGAACCTTGCTGTGAAATGAAGTTTCATAAAAAGGATGATATTGTTAAGCATTATGCCCATGAGCATCCACTGGTTTCATTACCTGAGATGCTATTATACGGTGCTAATAAGCTCTTGGGAGCTCCTACCACTTCTGTCCCAATGTTTAAGGAAGATGAGTTAGACAATGGAAGCTTCGATTTCTTAGTTTGTTCGCCCGGTTCCAAATCAGACTCCTATAAACGATTAGTCAATGATGCATCGAAATCAAAACGGGTCAGAGAATCTAATACTTGGAAGAGAGCACCTGACACCTTGGATTTGTTAATGAATAATGTCGACACTCGATCTGTCTGTCCATACATTGCATGTACTAAGAAATTTCCATCACAAGAAGCACTTCAAAGACATTTACATACAGTTCATGGTGAAGAGCCCTTAGATAAACGAATCAAAGTGGCTTAAGTTTACTATTGCTGTTTATATTTATTAAATATTAAGGTCTTTAGGTATGTACCACTCCGCTGTTATACTATTGTACACTATTAATTATCATCATCAAAATCAACTTTCCATTCTCTTTGTAACTTTTCATTGAACGCTCTATTTCGTTCATTGATGGCATTATCAGTACCTTTACTAACACCCTTGAGCTTTGCTCCTCTTTTTTTATAAACCCTAGCTTCAAATGCCTTGACTCTATTGGATTCATCTTTAACCATTTTCTTGTCAGTTAAAATAGTTCGTATTTCAACATCAGTGTACCCTTGTTCTTTTAAATCTTGGTATTTTCTATCTCTTTCTCCTCTTTCCACTTCTGCATCTATACTTTCACTAGCACTCTCTTCAATTTGTTTACGATATGTTCTTTCTGCAAGTTTTTTAAAATCATTGATAGATTCAACGTTATTGGTATTTTTCCTTTTCTTTCCCTTTCTACGTTCCCAGTCTTCACCTTCTGCTGCCGTGTATGATAAGACATCCAATAAGCTATTATGTTCATTGAGTTGTTGGTTTTGATCACCCTCATTATCACTACCATGTTCATTCCTTTCTGTCTCATCATCTTCCGAACTATTCAAATCCCCACCGCTTTCACCCTTGGCTTCCAAATAAACCTCTCTTCTATTCTGCTTGACAATTTCATTACGTCTTGCCCTTAGGGCCTTCAATCTGTCTAATTCTGTTGACATTATTATCAAATAAAGGAAATACAGATATTCGCATGAAGCCAATTTTTCTTCTCCCAACATGATAGTACACAAAATACGACAGCTATCAAATTAATTAATTAACTAATACAATACTCTATTTGAAACGTCTCATTACAAAAAATGTACTGCTAATAATCTAAGATATTAAAAGCTTTCTACAGTTACTAATTTCACTTGGAGTTAAAGCCCATTCTATTCCACCAGCTTCAAGTTCCATTATTTCATCATCATCCTCTAATCCTAGAATCATCACCAGTTGAGTAACCTTTAAAAATTGTTCCCTTAGGGAGTAGTTAAACTTAGTTAATTCTCCAATAACAAAACTGATATCATGTTCTAGTTGAATAGCACCAGAAGAACTGATTTTCTTTTCATACCCCCAAATTTTATCTTCTAACGCAATAACTGTTGTATTGATAATTGTTGATAGTAATCTTAAAAATATTGGTTTAGAAAGGGTAGTCGCATATGGGATAATTAACGAATTCCAATTCTTAACAAATGTGTTCAATTTGTTACCATCGTCTCCATATTCCTCATTAAGATGAAGATAGCTAATATTAAGCGAATCCCTAACTAATTTAATCATCTTCATTTTTAAAACTTTATCAAATAATGTATTCAATCTACCAATTATTATCGCATCTGAGCGTTCTTTGAACCCAGTTGAAAGTGTGTTCAACAAGCCAGAGATTTTTGTGGTCATTTTACCCTCACTATCATGCAAATCAATTTCTAACACAACCTCTGATTGTGGATTCTCTTGGAGTGAACATTGAACGCTCTTGATTTCCTTCTCATCAACAATTAACAAGGAATTAGTAGTGATAACCCTGCAACACTTTTCTATTAATTTATCGAGGTACAAGGAAAAGGTTGAAAGGGTATTTAAATAAATGATATATTTTTGAACATCAGAGCCATGTCCTGTGTTTATCAATTCTGTATCGTCTTCACCAGTCATTGTGTAAGTAATAGCTGCATTCAAGGATTTCATGAACATGGCACCAGTGTTTGCTATTTCAGAAGCACCGGCAGCAACCTTAGAGTTTGGTGCATTCAATGATGGACTCTGGGCCCTTGGACTTTGATAAGTTTCAGGATTCATTGTATTGTGAATCCTTTGAAGAATTGATTTAGTTAATAAATTAGAAGTTGGTTTCAAAATTAATTTATTCAATCGTTGTTGAATAATACTGGAAAAGTCAACAACCAGAATTCTCTTAATATTTGAAACCATATTTTTAATGGAGAGTAACTCACCTGTTGCTAAAACTTCCATGATAATAGTATTGAGAACAAGAATTAAATCATCAGCTAAAGATGAAATAGGTGCATCATCTGGCATCAATGTATGAATATCATTGTAAGAATTCATATTTTTGAAAACAGATGTTAAAAAAGTAACGCTATTCGTTAAATGAGGTAACATGTCACTTAAAGATTCAATTGTACAAGCCTTTTCCAAGGTTCTTCTAACAGTATAAGTACAAAAGGAATCAAATGTAGTAACTGCGGACTTTCTAATTTTATCTCCAAATGTCGATATGATTAAAGGTGAGGGATAAAATTGTATTTCAGTTTTAGTGCTGTCGTTCCAAAGAACTGAAAAGAATTTGGAATACATTGCCCAGTGGTTCATCATAGCAGATAATTCATCAGTGGCTTTGCTAACATCAGATAGTGATGCACTGAGAGTATCATTCAATTCATCATCTGTTTCAGATTCACTTTCGTTTGTGGTTTGCTGTTGTGTAATTTCTTTTATTAAAACTGGATAATCGTATTTGTGTATCTTTGACTCAAGTGATCGAATATCCCTAGAGTCTAAATAGGTGTCATAGATTAAATTACTTTGAAGATCACATTCAACCTGAATATCGGTTAAAATACCACTGAGAACTTCTTCACCATAATATGATTTAATAACTCTGGAATGTTGGGTTACTATGCTAGAAATAGTTTGATAAAGCTTGAAAAGAATCTGTGCATAAACTTCAGACTGTGAATCATTATTTTTGACACTTTTCAATATATTTCTAGAATTTTCACTGATAATATCACAAATAAACTTTGAGTAACACGATAACCCCAGGGATGCCTTACCAATAAGAGGGAACAATTGAAAATAAAACGTCAATTTTGTAACGTCTCTTTGTCGTGCAGAAGAGTTAAAACCTTCAATAAACACCAATTCTAAATCTTCTATCCACCTATTGACCACTTTATAAGGAGCATCGTCTAATTCTGAAGTTGGAACTTTATAATCCACATATGAATCCTTGATGATTTCATCTGGTAATTGTCGAATTAAGGAGATGGATTTAGCTGCGTTATACAAATCATGTTCTTCGATAGCTTGATTGGCACGTTTCATTTCAATTTTCAATGTTTCAACGTTATCAACATAATCCTTTAAAGATTTAATTTTAAACTTTTCATCATCCAATGATCTAACTTTATCAGTAACGTTAAAACCGAGAACATTGGCGTCTTCCATTATAGATTTCAAATTTCTCGAATGGCTTAATGTTGTTGCCAATTCAACTCTAGAGATTTCTAATCCTCTAACAGCAGATTGATGTATTAAAGATTTGTTACTTATAAGTGTTTTGATATCATGATCAACTTCAGCACGCCTTTGATCAATTTGGAGTGTCAATGCATGCAATTGGTCTACCGATGTACATTCCAACAAGCGCAGTTCTAGTTCCAGAACCGTTAAAGTGCCGTTGGCTGTCTTAACAACCATATTTACTACCGAAAATGAGTGCTAAATTTGAAGATGTTGAACTTTTTTTTCTTTGAACTTTTTAGTACCAGTGAAATTAGAATTTAGAGTGCATTAAATAATAAAACTAAAAAGCAGTAGCAAAAATGCTAACATGTGTCTATAAAGTGAGTCATCGAGAAATGTCGATGTGACGTGTGAATCTCGAATAGATGTTGATTTATATATAGGGAAAGAGAGAAAAGAGAAAGCAGCGTGATATAGTTTTTGTATACGTATTGCGAATGAATATTCCAAGTTGGACCTATGCCTAGCGTAGACAGTATAATTACAGTTGATGGGAAACAATATGATCCAATTGCTGTTGTTGTTGTTGTTGTTGTTGTTGTTGTTGTTGATGGTGAAGCTCGTGTTGTGTCGTACCTCTAATGTAATGCCTCCAGTACTTCTCGACATCTTGGCAACCAAGGAACTTAGAGAGGGACCAGATTTTATATTTTCTATCAAAATCAGGATGATTAATTGGCATCGGTAATTGATATAAAGTTAAAAAACTTGTCAGAACAGAATCTTGCAAACCAAAAACAGCAAAGATATTTTGTAAGTATGGAAACTTCTCAGGACCATTTGATTGTGATTCAGTTCCTTCAATGAACAACGCAGTTGGATCAAGACCATCGAGTGTTAAAACCACTTCCCATGGAGTTTCGATTCCTGAACCTCTACTACTATTCTCACATCTTGCAAGACGTTGTTCTAGAGCAAACATCAATTTAGTTTGTTTATCATAGGAGAATTGAAGCCTTTGTTGAGAATATTGCAGTTTTTTAATATGATCCATAACACTTAACCATTCCTCCTGATCAACAATGACCTTTTGTTGTTGTTGAGGGTATAACCCAATAAATTTTTTATCAACGTTATTCTTTTTATTATGTTGAAAAGCAGATTGATTCTTATTAATGCTATTAATATAATCCATATTATTAAGATTATTAGATTGAGTTGAAAAGTAATCTGGATTTTGATGATGGTTACTATCAGATTGCAAATTCAATCTTGAATCATAAGATTGCATATGTTCAAGCCCAGTGGCATGTGATTCATCAGAAACATCTTGTGTAGGGTAACCAGAAGCGTTATTGGGATGACCATCGTAGTCAAATCTCATTAGAGAGTCATTGATGGAATCAGAGGCATTGGAATGAAATAACGAGCCACCAATAACAGAATTCATATGATCGAGTTCATTATTAAGAACAGGTTGTTGTTGTTGCAAACTGTCATTAGCCTTAACATTTTGTAATTTACCAGTATAGCTATTTTCGACAGCACCATTGTGATTATTAGAAGTTAAGCTCTTAATATTTTCATTTTCATTTGTTAAAGTCGAAGTATTGCTATGATCATGGAGTTTGTCTCTAACAGCCAAATGTTGATATTCGAGCTTGTTCGTTTGTCGCTGTTGGGAATTATTAACATTCATTCTGTATAATGGCAACGGGTTGAATAATCCTGAGTGTGAAAAGTCATGCTCCTGATTACTACCTCTGCTACGCTTTCGTCTTAAAGTTTGATTGACCGCACTTCCATCATTGTCATTGTTATCCAATTGTTTGTTTGTACTAATGTTGATAATAGACCCATCATTTGAAGAATTCGAGGCTAAATGAGGAGAAATAAAATTCAGCTCATGAAGGTTATCTGATGCATTATGACTTTGCTGAACAAGTTGCTGTTGTTGTTGAGAAGATCTGTTCAATAATGAAGCTGAATTAGCCATAATAACTGATGATGGATGTACAGATTCCTTTGTTGTACTTAGTTTACTTTCAGAGCTTGAAGTACGTGAAGTTGATTGTAGATTCAGACTATGGAGATGTAGTTGAGATGAATTTGCACCAGAAGCAGAAGATGAATTTGATTCTCCACCATTAGCAATCAAACCGTCGTTATTATTACTAACAGTGGTAGAACTAATGCTATTATTACTATTTCCATTTATATTGCCAGTTAGATTATTGGTAGTGCTATTATCAATATTATTATTATGATTATTATTATTATGATTATTCTTATTATTAGTAGTAGTATTATTAGTAGTAGTATTATTGCCGTTGCTATTACTAAGGTTATTGATATCACTAACATGATCATTTAACATCGTTGGTCTTCTAGCCGAAGTTGTTGTTTCAGAAATATGATGTTGTTTTGTTACGTGCCTAGCCAAATTTGTGGGGCCGTTCCTTGGATGGTAACGTATCTGAATATGACAATGTTCACATCTGTATATTCCCACACCAACTGATGTTCCAACAGCAGTAAAATGTGACCAAACCCAACTATTGGGAGGTCTTGCCATCACTCTTGCTTGGTGTTTAAAGAAGAAAGTGGTAACTGAGAGCTGTTGAAAAAAGAAACGAAATGCGACAACCGGTTTTAACTCTGAAATGGATTCAATTTCTTTCTTTTTTTGTTTTTGTTTTTTTTCCTCTCGTTTCTTTTTACCCATAGGCTCAGTTTGTTCGAATAGTTCTACCTGGTCTTCGGGTTCGTTCAAGGAGCCCCTGTTGACGTCTGTAGACTTCCCACTGATCACGGGAGGAGCCGTTGAATGCCCTGGGGTTGAGCATAATTTTCACTTCTCTTGTGGCGTCCCTGGTTCGTTCATATCTGACACCAGTTTCGTATCGAATTGCACTTTGAACCCATGCTAATGGTACCAAGTGGATCCAATAATGTAGGAATTCTAATATTGTACGTATGATAACTAGCATCCAAAAGTAAATACCCCTGTTAACTTTGACTATACGTTCGTAAATTGAAGTTCTGACTTTAACTAGTTTAATATTAAACTGTCTTAGGCCTCTGTTTGTAGAAGTTATGAATTGTCTTGGTCTTGAGATCGTCTTCTGGTACATTCCAGAGAGGTAGAACAACATTAATGTAATGGACACTATAATAGTTCCAATCCGACACAAAAACTTAAAGTACTTGATCCACCATGACCCGATTTCATCGCCATGAGCACCTGAAAGGAAAAATGACCCCCATATACAAATAGCCAATGTTGCAAATAACAGAATAAGGAACACAAGGTACTTGTACCTCAATCTCGTCTGTTGAATATATTGTGCACATAGAGATTGTTCCATAACAAACAAGCTCTTGAATATTTGTGTTGGCTGCATATAATCTTTACCATCTCTGATCATTCTAGTACTACTTCTTGATCTGGGTCTTGATCCAGATCTACTACTCGATCTGCTACCACCGCCAACGCTTGATTCCTCTTCTAACGACACCAGACCAAGTCCGGCCTTTCTACCCGGTCTTACCGACGAACGTCTAGAAGATGTTGGTGTATGGTTGCCATTAATGTTATTATAGTAATGATCATAGTCACTTTCTGAGCCATTAGATGTACCACCACTTCTATAACTTTTAGCGCTGCCAGTATCCGAAATATCACTAACACGTCTCCTACGATACTTATTGGCAGACTGTGGTGTATTGAAAATATCACTAAATGATCCTCTATGATGTGAAAAGTATGAATCGGAGGAAACATTCAATGTCAGAGGCAAATCATCATCTTCCTTTAGATCTTCTGTTTCATAAATGGCACTGCCACTACTATTGAGCACGTCTTCAACATTACGTACCCCATTGTCACCGTCGTCTACCATCATCAATCTCCTTCTAGCACTCTTACTGTTTCTATGTCGTTTCGCCATTTGTGAGCCCTTGTTGCTTGCTTCAAGCCCATCCAATGCAAAGTGATCGATATGCTCGTTTGTAGCAGGCACCTCTGTCTCCAACACTAGTCCTGGAGATGCTGGCGGCGACTGCGGATCCAAATTGGTACTTGTCATTTAATATTTGATGTCTACTACACATATGCTTAACGCGTTAACTTGGATGTTTTGTTGGGATTTTATTCTTTTTCTCTAAATTGTGGCAATTTCCTTATATTGCATTTCACTACTGTAGATGCTTTCTTACATGGAGTATGTCCAGCGATGTTTCTTTCAAGCATCTCAGTGGGACCCAGATGGGTCTTATGAACACATTCTGAAAACTCCACAGAGTTTGTTATCCTTCAGCATCCCTCAGGGTATGAAATTAGGAATCAACAATAGAAATACGACTTATAGTTATTCTTCTCTGGAAATCAATCAACTGAATAGATTGAGTGGCTCATTGGCCTACTTTTACTCCTCTGTAGATATGGATAATTATTATCAGCCTTCAAAATCGGTGAAATTACAAGAAATGATCCAATGTTATAAAGATATTTTATTACCTTTGAACATTGGTCCTTCAATAGCCAAAACAGATTCATCGCCTCAGCATTTATTATACGGTAAGATATATTTTCCATCTCAGCTGCTAGAGGGTATGATTATTAGAAAGTTTTCAAATACAAGTCAACTTATTGTGAAATTTGTCAATACTCAAAAGATTAACAAAATGTCACAATCTACTTCTATATTCACCTTTTGTTGGCAAAAGAAACATAAAAATGTGTTTCATGACTTTATATATTCAACGCACGAGTCTCTACTAGGTTATAGGTGTCTTTGTCATTTTAATTACCTTTCTCCAACAACTTTGAATAATAAATTGTTAACACCTTCTAAGTTTTCAATTGGCTGTGAATTATGGTATGCTGCTAACTCTATGAGCCCTGGAGCTAGCATTTGTGGCAGGTACACTTCTTATATGCCCTCTTCTACTGCTGATCATGCTTCTGAATCTTATAAAAATGCGTTGAAATCAATCAAAAACTCAAAAATTCAACAACAACAGCAACCTCAAAATCATCATAACATTCATATAAATCATTTATTAACAAACGAAGAATTGGCATTACAACAAAAAAAGTCAATTGTTGATTCTGGTTTGAGCGATTTAGATGCTTCTTATGGTCTCAACCCATTCACTTTTACATTTGCCCTGAATCCTTTATTAGGTACTGTTGAATCCACTTATTCCATTTCATCTTCACGCAAGGGCTTAACCTTAACATCCAAATATATGTTCAATGTCTATTCTTATGAATCTGATCTAGTTTGTGGTGTTCATTTTTTAAGAGCAAGAGTGCCAATCAAACGACAAAGAACAGTTCAACGAGAAATGAGTGAAAACGAACAAATTATAGTTAAAGAACAATCTAAAAATAAATCCGATTATATTAGAGACAAAATCAGGGAACATCCCATCGTTCAAGCTGTTACAGATTATTCTATAGTTAAAGCAGTTACCAATGGGTATACGAATTCAATGCCCTTGAACACTAACGATAATCTTGATACTGCGTTAGGAAAAGAATCAAATAAGGAACCAACCATTTTAGTAGTTAATACAAATAATGATGATCTAATTTCAAGTTTTAAATTATCAACTAGTATCCATAAAAAGAATATTATGGTCGCCTGGGAGGGGAAATTTAAAGATTGGTTTATTAGTTCTGGTGCTAACTTAGATTTTAATGAAGAAGTTCCTAGATTTAGGGGCTATGGTTTGGAATTACAATACACTTCTTAAAGAATATAAAATGTTCATAGTTATAATATACAATATTCTAATAGACTTTGTCATCTCCTCTTCTTTTGTTGTATTTGAATCGATTCTTAAATCTGCTCATTCATTATGTCATGTTGGCATAATAATATCTTCAATGATCTTGGATTCATTGACTTTATTGTCCGAGATATTTGTGCATGGCTTTTCTGTCAAACTCTTAACAATATTCGTACACTGCGCTGATGTGGAATCTGCTGCAGAAGCCCCTATTTCAAGAGCAGGTTTCGCAAATTCTTCTATCTTAAGAGGTGACGTAACCATTGATTCGGCAACAATTGGTTCTATTTTGCAAGATTCAACTTGAAGCACATCGGCTACGGTGTTTTCGACTTTAGACACATCTGTCATCACATTCTCAACTTTTAGACCATTGACAAGTAGCTCACCAGGGTTGGAAATTTCGGCTTTTATAGACTTGGCATTACAGTTGACAATGACAGACCCATTATTCCCTTTGTCAATTGTACCATTTATTGGATGATGAAATGGTTCTAAAGAGAAATTTCCTCCTGCTTTTGGTTGTTCTAAAACAATTTGGGATCTATTGATAGCCACTTGATGAATGTTCATAAGAGATGGGGTAGATTCATTAACAAACTCATACGACGTCTGCTCTTTCTTTGTTTTAATTATATTTTCTATCTCAGTTCGATTGGATGTTGGAATATTAATTGATGAAATACCACTAACGTTATTATAGTCCAAATTTGCATTTGGTGTATTATTAACTCTTCCAGCACTATTGTCTTCTGAGTCATCGATATTCACAGAGTTATTTTCACTCCCAATTAATGGCCCTTCAACAAATATTGGTTGTGGAATATTCACAACCTGTTCACCTTCATCGACTTCATCATCAACTTCTTCTTCAAAGTGGTAATCACTACCGTCTTTATCGCCAGATTCAGATTTCAGCTCAATAACACCATTTTCATTTTCATTTTCACTTTCAATTAAATCTTGTAAGTCAACATTGTCAACATAAGTTATATTTTTTCTTCTTCTCTTACCGCGGCCTTTACTTTGATCATCAATAATTGGTTCAATAACTTGAATATCATCATTGTCCTCCTCTTGTTCTTGTGCAACAATTTCCAAATCAACGTTAGACTCGAAAACACTTTCTTCACGTACCTCCTCTGGATCATTTTCTTTAGTTTTCTCTGCAGTATCCTCATTGTTTTCCTTGGAAGAAAGGGTATCTTCAACCGTTTTGAGTAAAACATCCTCTATTGGTTGTTTCATCATTGATTGATCTAATTGTAATTTATTATACGCTAATTGTAAAATATTTTCTTCGATTGTGTTTTTAGCCACTAATCTAGTGACATAAACTTCCTTTGTTTGCCCAACACGATGAGCTCTATCTTCAGCTTGTTTATCGTCATGAGGATTGAAAGATTGATCAAAAATAATAACGTTAGTTGCACAAATGAGGTTAATACCAAACCCACCAGCTTTTGTTGATAACAAAAACACAGGAATCGTTTTATCATCATAAAATTTATCAATAAGTGATTGACGCGTCTCAACAGCAGTTGAACCATCCAATCTTAAAAACTTCCAATTTTGTAACGAAAGAACTTTTTCTAAAATATCCAAAACCTGTGTGAATAATGAAAAAATCAAAACTTTTTCACCTTTTTCAATAATACTAGTTAGCATTTTAATCAAAGTTTGAACTTTCCCACTATCCATATATGAACTTTGTTTCAAAACGTATCTACCTAACTCATTAGGAAATTGATGACATAATGTAGCTAATTCAAAATCAGACATAACTTGCATATCTTCAAAAATGTATTCTTCATTAGCCTTAGCATAAGCATCATTTTTCATAATAGCCCTTGCCATAATTCTCAAAAGCTTATCATTGTAATGGAATCTAAACAATAATGGATGTAAACAAGCTTTTCTTAGGGACATCAATGCATTTGACGACTGCGCCTTTAAAGGAGAAAGCTTTTTAACTGAGTCTGCTGTCATTGTCCTTCTTCGATCTCTTTCTTTTCTAAATTCATCAAGATTTTTCAGTTGGTCATCATAAATACGACGTTGATGTGGTACTAAATCGGTGTATTCAATAGAAGAATGCTTTTCTGGTAAATCATTCATCACCTGCGCTTTGGTTCTTCTTAAAATAAATGGAGCCATCATCACTTTGGCCTTTGCAATGGCTTGTTGCGACAACAATGGATTGTAAACTTCACCTTCAACGGTTTCTTTAGTGTTCTTAGTACTTGCCTTTTTATCAAATAGTAGTTCTAATTGATTCAGCTTTGGATCAAACACTTCTGGTAAAATAAAATCTAACAATGAAACTAATTCTCTCAAGTTGTTCTGTAATGGTGTACCAGTAAGCAAAACTCTAAAATGGGCACGCAATTTAGTTAATTTCTTGTATCTATCACTGCTAGAATTCTTCAACATGTGTCCTTCATCATAGACAATAGTATTAAAGTCAAATGATCTAAGGAATGGCTGGTCTAATTTACCAACGGTTGCTAAATTATAAGTGGTGATCATAACATCAAATTTTTCATCCATGAGAACAGAACGAAGCTCCTCTCTTTCAGAAAGGGAACCGTAGTATGGGACAACATCAATTGAAGGAGCAAATTTTTGAAATTCACGTAACCAGTTTTCTAATGTTGAAGATGGAACAACAATTAAATGAGGGCCAGGATAACGCTTTTGCTTAAGATTTGCAATGAATGCAATCACTTGAATTGTTTTACCTAGTCCCATTTCGTCCGCAAGAATACATGAAAGTTGCTTTTGGAAAAGTAAAGAAAGCCAATTGATACCAACTTGTTGATAATTCTTCAATTGAACACCTTCTTTCAGCAACTTTGGACTTTTGTGAAAATAGCCAATTTTATCCTTTACCTTAGAAGTATTAAGTTTGGATTTGTAAAGTTTTTTCGATGCACCATAATCACCATCTATATCACCAGAGTCGCCATCATCAGTGTATTTCTTATTTCTTATTTTAGGATTCTTAACAACTTGAATATCACTATCGAAACCGCTATCATCATCAGATTCAGATGCAGATTCAGATTCACTCTTCTGATCAGATTCACTCCTTTGGACAGACTCACTTTCAGATTCACTTTCCGATGCATTGATTTCCGTAATGGAGACTTCTCCGTTAACAACCTGACCTTCAACGTTAACACCCCATTTGACAATTTCCTTAGTAATGGATTTACTATAAGAAAAACATTGCTTAACAAGGGAATCAATAGCCGCATATGCAATTAGCTTTTCCTTACAAGTTTCAACAACTCTTTCAGAGTAAATTCTAGCAGCGTTTGCTATTTTGGATTTATTTTCAGGTTTAAGGTTCACCCTCAAAAATTCAGTTATTGTATTGTAAGGTCTATTTTTGACAATTATTTCAGCTTCTGGGGGTTTAATGTTTGAAAGATCGATGATGTCACGGATATCAGCATTGTTGAAAAGTTTCAAAAGTCGTTCGTTAATATTCAACCTTGCATCTTCATCTTCCTCTAATTCAGGTAATAACGTCTTTTCAACTTCAAGTCTTCTTTGGGCTCTATGTTCACGATCTACTATCTTAGTTGCATCTAATCTACCAATTGGCTTTTTGCGCAGTTTCAATTTCCTTTTAGATTCGGGATTGTAATCATCATCGTTTTCGTATCTTCTCTTGTTGACCTTTGTGGGTTGTATTTCCTGTATCGAATCATCTGATTCGTGAGCCTCTGATTCTTGAGAATCATCCAATGAAATAGCTTCATCCTCTGATTGTTTTTCACGGTAAAGACGGCGACGTTTAGTAACGAATCTATCTTTAATTGACTTCTTGGAATCTAAAATAACCTTGGAAGATTTAATATTCTCTCTTTCAGCCTTTTGCCTAGCCCTAAGTCTTTCAAGTTCTCTTGCTCTATCTTTAGCTTGCAATCGCAATTCTGAAGATGAGAGTTTTTTAATAGGAGATGATGATAAGAGTGGATTTGCGTTACCATTGAGCCCAGATAAACGACCAATACCACGAAAACTTAAATTTGCCGTGCTAACCTTTGGTAAACTATCCAAATAAGATTTAATTTCACTTAAAGAATCCATAGTGTTCAGTGCCTTAAGAATAACTCTTTGAGTTAAATGTGGATAGTTCTTTCTGAAAATCTTTAAGTTTTCAAACACTTTACTGCTTGGCATTTTTGATTTCTTTGGTTCATCAGCTTGCGCATCAGGATCTTTATAAGCAAATGCTCTTAAGCTGGGTAGTTTTGTTTTGGCTGGTTTTATAGGAGAAGAATCGAGCTCTATTGAATTGCCAGTTTTCCTAGATTTTAAAGGAGATGAATCTGGAACTTCAACTGGGGAATAGCTGTCAGAATTATCTTCTCCATCATTGTCTTCTTCATTACCATTGCTAGAAGTGTCACTTTGAGATAGTGATAAAACTTCCACTCTAGGGCTTTTATAAAAAGTATCCATTGTTGTTTGCCTTTTAAGTTTAGCTAGCGTTAATGACTTAGTCTTCGTCGTTATCTTCTTAGATCCAGAGTCATAACCTGTAAATGGTGAATCATTTGGTGCCCTTAGTTTGTGAGACGCATTGTGTTTAGCTCTCTTGTTTGTTTTAATTTGAGGTCTTACTGTATCAACTTCACTTTCAATGCTGGAGTCAGTACCACTTTCATCTTCAGAAGATGAAGAAGATGAAGACGTCAGACTCACTACGTCACTTCTCCTTGATCTCATCCTATATATATTAGCAGGAAATATGATACTGGAAGAAAAAACTGTTTCAATGAGAGAAAGAAATTTCAATGTTAATTTCTTAATTTAATGTGTTATTTCATAGTGAACGTTAACATTCTGTGAAGGATGAAAAGTGTATTATCGACCAAGGCCAATAATACTGTATTGCTTTGTTTAAAATTTGCTTTTAACGTATTACTATATGTAAAAGTTTTTCTCAAATGAAGTTAAAAGGTTCTTTAAAGCACACTTAACTTGATCTTATATTGCAAGTACCCATAACAAATTGACTTTAACTCACCACCATTAAACTTGAAAGGCTGACAAGTAATTTTAAAAATATATCAATATTCTTATTCTTTCCGGTAATTACAGAAAATCTGAAATAAAACGAAATAAAATGTGAATTTCATGTAGGTTATATAGATTTACAGAAGAATAGTGTACCTTCATCAATACTGAAACAAGAGAGCCATATACTCATTCACTATTAATAATACTCAATTGATTAAAATATGTTAGTTTTGTAAGCTTCTGTCTGATGATGGATATTTAACTCAGCAAGGATTGCTTACATATGTTAAATATATTTCTTTCAAAGAAAACTTGAATAATGACTTTGTTCAAGTTCCAAACGAAATTTGTTGAATCGGAGGCTGCAATGTTTGTTCTGTAGTCTTCGAAAGCACACCCGTAATTTTTTGTTGTTTAGTTTTCAACTCTTACGATTTTTTACCTCTTAATACCTAACAGGCTTGCCTACCATTTCTAAATGTCAGGGGACGTTAAGAAGTAATGATGTATGAAAAGAAAAAGATATTGAAAAATTACAATTAATTAGAGCCTCTTTTACTTTTAATAGAATGTAAAAGAAGTTCATAAGCAGGCATTTACCGGTCAAAGCAAATGTATCCCAAATACTAACTGTAGCTCATCACTGTATAAAGAAAATAAATTGAGCTCTTATCTATCGAAACAAGTTTTCCATAGCTTTAGAGTATCTTGTGGTTTTATCAAAGCAATTCATGATACAAGGATGCATTCTGAAGTCAAGATAAAAAGATGGGTATCCCCCAGCTATTGTCTTATTCAAAACTTTTAAACCTATTAAACAAATCACAATAAATTATCTTTACCATACTTTTAAATCTTATTCGATAAACTAGACTGAAAAATTTACTCATATTTAAATATAACTAGTGTATATACAAAAAATGGATGAAAATACGCCTTTTAAGATTCTTTGCTGTGGATCCAACGGTTCAGGGCAACTTGGAATGGGTCACAAAGATGATGTACAAGAAATCCACGACGAATTATCCTTTCATTTAAACTCTAAACCAGTTACTATTTCCTGTGGTGGTAATCACACTTTGATTTTATTGGAAAATGGAGACGTGTATGCGTCTGGTGCTGGTTTAGAAGGAATACTAGAAAGTGAAGATGTTATGACCTCAAGATTTAAAAAGGTTAGTTTCAATGGTATTTCAAAATTTAAACATGTTGTTTGTGGATGGGAATTCAGCATCTTTGTCACTTTAGATGACAAGATTTATAGTCACGGTCAAGGCCTCAACGGTGAATTAGGATTAGGAAAGGAAACTAGGAAGTGCCATACACCGAAAGAAATTGAAATCAATCTAAAAGGCAAAAGTATTACAAAGATTAAAGCTTCTATCTCTTCTGTTTCAATTCAGTTAGAGAATCATGAGTTATGGGCTTGGGGCAATAACAAGAAAGGTCAACTACTAGATTTTGGTGTTGATAAATCGTTGAAGATATTATGGAAGCCAACTATGTTGGACTTTGGTATTAATTTAGTTTCTGATTGGTCACTGGCTAGAGAGTTTAGTGTTTTCAAAACGCATAAACTAGAGTTTAGAGGCCGTGATAATTTCCATATTCAGTCAGATATCACAAGGATGGATATCAAGGCGGCAGATATACAATCACTGAATGCAATGTGGTCTTCTTTACATATTCAGATGAAGAATACAAATAAATTGATATCACTGGGAAATCAGTCTCATGGACAGTTGATGCCTTTTTCTGATGTTAACCTATCTTCCTTTGTCACAGGGAGTGAACATGGTTTATGCTATAGAAGTTCTGATAGCTCTGTTTGCGCTTGGGGATGGGGAGAACACGGTAATTGTGGTTTGCAGAAGGGAAAACACAGTATCGACAAGGTTACCTTTGATTTTCTAAATCCTATTTACACTTTAAAATCCAATGAACAATTGGTGGCATTGTTTGGTGGTTGTGCTACATCCTGGATAGTGATAAATCCAAATAGAAATTAACTAATTAATAAAAGAAAAAAATGAACTAGTTGTTAACTTCATTCAATTAAGATTTCACGTAGCTTCTTCCTCATATTCATCTATTGTATCAAGAAGATACACGAATGATGAAGAATGTGTGATACGTTGTTATTCTAGGGCAGAAGTATCAGCAAGCAGCAACTAATAGATCATCTCCTTCTAAAGCCGACACGAGGCCAACTAAAGTTAGAAAAAGAACTACTCTGACCCACTTGCCTTGTTAGCTGCCAAAGTATCACCGCATACAAACGTTAATTTGTATACAATAATAGCTTAAAGAAAGAAAGAGATGTTATAAAAGTAGTAAGAAAAAAAAACTTCAGCGTTTTTATTCAGACGCTCTCAGCGTTTATAAAGAAGGGTTTCTTAACATCATAAAAAAAATCCAATCCTTTTTACTAAAGAAAGAAAAGGAATACAATTAACAGAAGCAATTTTTTTATACAATACATAAAACAAAACAAAATAGGGATAATAAAAAAGATCAAGGTTCATTAAAAAATTAGAATCTACCACTGTAACCACCATTGTAACCCGAATGATTGTTGTTCTTTCTTTGAAGTTGAGTTTGAAGCAAGGTCTTAAACCCATTACACAAATGAACCATGTCAGGATAAACGTTACCATGTAACATATAACCGTTTGGTAAAACTCTAACATTCCATGTGTATATCTTATCAGTATTATCGTTCAATTTGAATAATAAGAAGAACCAACCTGGTGCCTTTCTATTGAAATTGAAACAGTAGGTTGATCTGTTCTTGTTGGCCATGGAATAACGAAGCAACCAATCCTTAGTTTCATTAACAGGTTCTGGTTTGAACTTTTCATGGGACTTCATTGATTCAACCTTCGCATGCAACTCATTAATATGGGAAACAATCAATTCATCTAAATCGTGATATCTGAAATCACCAACTTGAAGAATTCTACCAAGGGAATACTCATTAGGTTTGTCATGTTCAACAACATCCAGATGTTGGAATAATTGGTTATCAACCTTCCATGAAACTGTTAAATGATCATTGCCCTTAGAAGATGGTCTAATAACAAATTCACCGTTATCTCTTGAAGCCAAATATTCTTCTGCCTGTTTTTGGTCAAAGTTTCTAAAATATGGATGCTTTAAAATCCTTTTGGCACCCTTAGACTCATCGGCCTCCAATGCCTTTTCTCTCTTAGCGTCACTTTGTTCGGCAGCAAAGTTCCAGAATTCACCAACTCTTTCACCCTTCTTTGTAGATTTGGCCTTAGCAATATCTTCTTTTAATAAAGAAAATTCCCCTTTAAATTCTGTATATTCAACGCTCTTAACAACAGCTTGAACTGCTTGTCCATTGCTGTATTTCACCAACAAGTTGGAAGAATCACCATAAGGAAGGGCGTTTGAACGAGATATGTTACCCATGATACCGCTTTGAGTAATACAGAGCATAAATCTACTATCAACTCTTTGGATAATAACTGGAACAAGAATTCCTCTTTCAAAAGTTTCTAACGTTTCTCCTGTTAACATTTCAAAGACTTCAATATCAGTTAAAATATGGAAAGACTTTCTCAATTCTTCATAATTAGATTCCAATTCTTCTTTAATCATTTGCAACGTAGATCTCTTTCTATGGCCATGTTCTTCCAATTGCTTAGCATAACTGTCAATGGCAAGTTCTTCCAATTTTTCAACACCTTCATCATACAATTTACCAATAATACCACCATCTTCATTTTCAACTTCTTGACGGTCTTCTTCTTCAAGATCAAGAGCATCACCTGCCATTTTAATAGCCAAATCATAGTCTTCTGGGTGTATTCTAGTGGCATCCAACAAGTAACTCTCCTTATCGTAACTATCTGGAACGGGAATTTCAATGAATGGTGCACAGTTTATAAAGATATTTTTTGATGTTAATTCCTTGTGAATTAAATCAGCTCTCTTAATCAAAATACCACCATTTGCTTCAATACCCTTGATTAAACTACTAGCCTTTCTTGGACCAAGACCTGAAATGTATGGTAAGGCCAACGCTAAATAAGTAGAACGGACAGCATCGTTAATCTTAATACCAACTAATGAGGCAACATCAACAAAAATAGATTTAATAGCTTCAAGAAGTTTATGTTCTGGCAACAATGTTTGATGCTTGTGAATACTAATAGATGTAACAGAATCACCTAAGGCAATATATTCAAGTAATGGGCTTTGAACATATCTGGCAATACCAATACAAAATTTAGCAACAACGGGCTTATCACTGAATTCTTCTTCGGCTCTTTCAGAATATTCAAATAATCTAGCAGTTTCATTTGGAACATATATGACTGGTAATTCAACTTCGTATTCTTCACCTTCGATATTAGATTCAGAAATGACCATCTTGTGATTATTCTTGACAATCTCATCAACCTTCTTTTTTAAATTGTTAACCTGAACGTTATAACCAGAAACAGCAATGACATCAGGGTTAAATCTACCAATGAGTGCCAATAGCTTTCTTTCAAACGCTTCATCTCTAAATGATTCATCAAACTTGATATGTTCATAAATGGTACCGTCAAATTGCATGGCGATACCAATAACAGCAGAGTCTTTTAAACCTTCACCATTAGACAATGCTAAAACCTTTGGAACGGTACCTGTAGCATGACTGAATGGAATGAAGGGTGCTTGGTCAACCTTATTCATGAAGGCATTTCTAATTTCAAAGAACATGAGTCTCTCACTGGTTTGCTTTAAGTTTTCTTTAACTGACATAACGATGCTTGGGACAAGTTTATTGATAGCAGCATCAAGACATTCCTTACGAATTCTATTCCAAGCTTGTGCAATTTCAGATGTACCGTTAGAAGCCAAAAGAGAGAGCAAATGGTTAACTAAATCGGTGAATGCACCCTTAAGCCCAATTTTAACGCTAACATAACCAAGTGATTCAGCCTCAAGCATACGAAGGAACAAATCTGGTTGGAAAAGGAACGATTCAGCATTTCTATTGATGGCATATTTGAAATCCGCATATGGAGAAGAATCGTTGATCTTTGAACGGCCCTTTTCAGTTAGCTCAATATCAATTGAAGAATATTGTTGATAATTTGATCTGATATGGGCACGGAGCTTTGGATTATGCACAAGATTTTCTGTATAAAGTTGCTTGACAGCACTCAGAGCGGCATCAATGTTGGTGAAGTAAGAGTCAGGAATGGATTCCTTGGTAAGTTCAAATGGAGTTTTTTCAACATCATCCGTTGGATAGATCTTTGCACTAGCAGAGACATTTTCACCAAATTTTTCGGCATCAATACCAAACTTTTCAACAACGTTCTTAAATAGAACGTCTTTTCTAACCCTTTCAAAAAATGTGTACTTTGAGTGGATTTTCTGCTTGTCTACACCGGGTTTGCTTTTTCCTTCTTGTATCTTTTTAATTTCAGATGAGTAAGTAAAATTAAGGTATTCGTAAATATCTTGTAATTCCACAAGTGTTTTAGCGTTAGAAATGGATTCCTCATATGTTAAGTCAACAACTTCAAGAGATTGGAAAAGTAACTGAACAGTATTTCTCTTTTCTAATAAAGTATGATATTCAATATCCAATTGAACAATTCTCCATAGATCGTTTTCGTTAAGAATCTTTTCAGCAATAACCACGTCGTTTTCATTAGTCGTTGTGTATAATGTGTAGTCCTTTCTCGAATTCCAAATAGTTGGAACTTCTAAATTGTTTCTTGAGACAAACTCAACCATTTTTGCAACAGATTCCTTAAATGGGCCCAAGAGATTTTGTCTGTCTTCAAACTCAGAAGAATTTTCCTTCCAAAGAGTATCAGCAACCCATTTTTGTTTTTGTGCAAATTCTTCGTAATTTAAATCATAATTCTCAATGGATTCTCTTAGAACTTGGTATCTTTCAGGAACATCAGTAATTCTAATTTCTTGATCTTTATCTGTTAATAAATGTTCCTTTAATTCTTCAAATTCAAAGATATTCTTTAGTGCCTTGGATTCTGACTTTGAAACTGAAACCAAATTACCTTCTTCATCATAGCCTTGTTCTTCATCTGAATCTTGTAAATTGTTTCTTTGTTCTTGTTCAACTTCTTCCGCTTCCAAAGCCCAAGCATACTCTTCACCATCACCAAAGATTTCATATAATTCATCAAGTTTGTCTTGATCAATCTTACTCTTTTGGGCAAACTGTGATTGCTTAGCTCTAGCAGCTGATCTCATTTTTGCCAATCTTTCATCTCTATCTTCATCATCTTCTGAAAATTCATCGTCTTCAATGAAATCATCAAATTCTCCAAGACCACCCATTGCTGTCTTTTGTTGTCTCTGTCTACTGGCTTCAAGAAGATCATCTTCTTCCTCATCATCATTATCGTCAACTCCTTGATTATCGCTCAAGATATCATCTTCATCATGGTCCTTTTTAACGACACGACGAATATTTATAGGTTCTGCTTCTTCATCTGAGAAAATATCAACAAGACCCTTATTTGATTCGTCAGCATCATCAACACCTCTTTTTAATCTCTTCAATTTAGATTGCTCGCCCAAACGTGAACGAAATTCACCAGCATTTTCTCTAAGAAGGTCCAAATCATCTTCATCCAGTTCATCATCATCAACAGCTCTTCTCTTTCTACGTCTTTTCTTAACAGAGGTTTGTGCACTTTCATCATCATTATTTTCCTCTTCTTCTTCGTCATCAACGATGAATCCCTCTCTGACTTTTCTAACGGCTTCCTCATCGTCTTCTTCATCAATGTCTTCATCAGAAGAATCAATCACGCTGTTGGAAGCACCTTCATCCCCTGATTCGCCCTGAGAATCCACAGAGACATCGTCAGCAATAAAACTCTGTTTACCACTCAATTCTGGCTTCATATCAGCATCGTCATCGGACATTTTGCTGCTTGATTTCTAATAAAGTAGATGTTCAATTTGGTGAACGATGATAATTTTTTTTTCAGACATGGTAAATAAACAACGAATTATTTTTTCTTTGATATTAGGTAATTATCAACCAAATGGTCTTCAGCGAGCCACTGGCAATGGATACAGTGCTTACCGATAACATGGAGCAAAATGAAGATATGAATGTCACTTCTGAATTTTTACCAGGCCCAAACGACCCAATCTCGGCAAAATTGCATCTTCGTGGTGTCGATGACTTGTCAACACCTGAAATCAAATCGTATCTAGACCAGCATATCAAGCCTGGTTATTGTTATGATAAAAAGGATGAATATTTACATTTACAATACCGTTTAGAATGGATCAATGATACTGAATTGAATGTTTGTTTCGACTCAAAAGATAATGAAGATAATGATGAATCTGCCAAGAGAGGTGCCAGTGAAGCATTGAAAAATTTGACTGCTCGTGTTCCAGGTGAAGAAATAACAGAAGCTTTAGATCCTCTTCAAGAAAGGAGAGCTTGGGATCTTTTGAGAATTTTAGAAGGTAGATTTAAAGGTAGACAAATTGTTAAAACTAATCTTGCAAAAGAATATGCACAAACAACTGGATTACAGCCAATTGAAGAAACTAATAATGACGAAGAAGGTAACGTTTATTCCGATCCTATTGCTATTTTTGTCAGATATGCTACCCCTAATGATCATAAGGTAAATAATGCCCGTGAACAATCTAGATACTATCTTATTCACGGAGAACCAGATCATTTAGAACGTAGAAGTGGACCAAGAAACAACAACAGGGAAAGAAGACCAATGTTTTACGAGGATGGTCAACCTGATTTGATTACAGGTGAAACCAGAATAAGAGAACGTCCTGTTAGAAATGAAAACAGACAAAGGGACGATAACGTATATGGTGGAAATAGAAGAGGCAACCGACAAAGTCGAAATGCAGATTTTGACCAAGTCAGAGATAACTACTCTGGTAAGCCAAATAGAAGAGGAAGAGGCGGGAGACAAAGGAGAGAAAGGGCTCCGGTTAGAGATTCAGAAGATGATTTATTTCCCGATCTTTTAGCTAAAAGAAAAGCCGAAAGGGAAAGAGATTTGTCTCCTTCTAGAATGGAACAATAGCTTACGAATGGCTTATGAATTTGAACATAAATTTATGTATTTTAACAAAAAAAAAGAGCTGATACTCTTTTTATTTATTTGATTTCATATATATCAAAAAGTATTTAAAAAAGGAAAAGTAGATACAATAATAGTTTCTGGCTGCAATTGTAATGTATCGTGTGTCAAAATATCCAACATATTTGTTCCTGATTTTTATTACTCTAGTTTCTTTATTTAGTTGAAAGTTTACGTAATATTCACCGTTTCTTCCGTTATGTCAAAATAAAAACCTTGCTTAGAGATGTGACTTTCTTTTTCTAAAAAGAATTGGAATGACAGTCTTGTGTAAGCTTGCATGGCTTGCTACTGCTGTGGCTGTTAGTCTGCAATTATACATCTATACGTACCCATCTACACATGCATCCCAATGCCATTGGGCTAAAGAATACCGACCATTGGATTCGCAACCTTCATTTATCAAATACATTTTAGATTTACCCTTACTTGGTGACTTGTACGCCACATATCTTATTCCAGAACAACTAGATAACTCAAGTCCAAGGGATATTAGAATGTTGGCTATTGGTGATCCACAAATCAACGGAAATTGGCCTTCTACTAAATATATTAAAAGATTAGATAATTATGGTAATGATTACTACTTGAGACACATCTACCAATTGATGAAGGGAAGATTGCATCCAACACATGTCACTATGATGGGGGATTTGTTTTCTTCTCAATGGATTGGAGACTCTGAATTTTATAATAGAACTCGGAGAATCATTGATAGAATTTACGTCAGAGATAGAGATCAATGTTATTTGGAAATGGATTTCATTGAAAAACACCAGGACACAGATTGGAGAAAGTTTTATGATGATTTCAATGAAAGACTTGAAGATGGAACCTTTGAGACTCCTGAGTTTTACAATTTTGAAGATGTATGGAATTGGTATGGTGAATCAAGTTCTGAACCCTTATTTTTAAACATCACGGGTAACCACGACGTTGGTTATGGTGATGCCACCTATCAGCATATGTCAAGATGGAGTATTCTTTTTGGTAAAGACAATTATTGGATTGAATACGACAACGAAACTGATCACCCGTGGAGAATCGTTATGTTGAACTCACTTGCCTTAGATGGACCAATGTTACAGCCGGAGTTCAAAGAATATGTTTGGAAGTTTGTAGAGGTATTGGAAAAGAGGCCATATAACGGATCTACGATCCTCCTGACGCATATTCCGATGCATAAACCAGAAGGACTGTGCTACGATGGCCCGAATGTTGAATATTACACTGAATCTGGTTGTCATGGTTGCAGCCCTAGTAGAGTCGGGTTATTGAAATCTACTAACTTTGTTTCTGAAGAGGCAAGTCAAAGGGTTCTAAATGCTGTTTTCAAGGATAACAAATCAGGTATCATATTGACCGGACACGATCACCACGGGTGCCAAAACTATTTTAATTATGTCAATGGCACTTGGTCAGCCAGTAAGGATATCTACAGCGACAAATATATTAAAGAAGTAACAGTGAGATCGACCATGGGCGATTTTGACGGGGTTACAGGTATAATGACAGGTTTATTCGACAAGGAAAGGAAGCAATGGGACTTTGAATATAGTGAATGTTATTTTGCCGTTCAACATGTGTGGTGGGCCGCTCAAATTTCCTCAATATTGGCTATTCTTTTTCAATCAATGTATATGTTACTATAAGAGGAGGAGAATGGTAAGCCTGAAGCACGCTCCTTTTTGTTTTCTTTAATGACGGACTCAACAAACTTCAAAATCAGGCAATATCTCTAGGGACCAACACTCTAATATCCTGGTGATGTAATACTTCTTCGTTATTGTCTAGTTGGGTGGCTTATTTTTTGTATCTTCAAAAATATGAGTTTTTTTTGTTGTTGCGATTATACGACAACACTTAGATGAATATATTTATGCAAAGGGTTAAAGAGTGGAAAGCCGCAATGACATTTCTCCGTGTAGCAAGTTTAGCTTTGGCACATGTTGTTATGAATGCTTAGTGTTAAAGAGTTCAATATCAAAATAGAATATCCAAAGTCAGTATTAAAGTAAAACGATTCCACTCTATATAACTGAATCCATTAGATGTAGTCAATAAAGACCACACTCTTGTTAATAACGTACAGCATTAAATTTTTAAAGGAGACGATGTTATGATAATTATTATTCGATGCAGTGAGCAGACCGGAGTGAGATACTATTGTACTTTTTTAAGATGGTGCCATGCGTGCATATCATCAATTGAGTTTCCTTTTCACTATTCGGTTTGCCTACTTAATCTTCAGAAGTCAATAAGTTTGACCGTAAAATTATACTAGTAATTTCTTGTTTTCATAACTCATCTTCTTCTTTATATCCTTAGTTTGATCTGGAAATTTTGAAGCTATTTAATATCAATGTCCCCTGTACAGGAAATGTTCCTGCATAACTTATGTTGTTTCCTATTTTTTCATCTGCGCTGATGGTGAGAGCTCTAATTCGGCGTTCAATACTGATCTATATAAAAAGAGCCATTGGTGTCTTATTCATGTTTATTTTAGGTTTCCTATTATTTACTAGTAACTCCAATTGTAAAAACAAAATGATTTCGTTTTCTTCGGCTATTGCTTCAACAGTAATTGCATCATATACTACTAACACTAATACTCCTGTTATTTCTACAAGTATTTCAAGTATCGCTCCAACTACAACAGCTCCGAATGCCATTCACAATTTTGTTACCGGTGCTTATAATGAATTTTCATCTGTTACTGTCTCCAAAGGTTGTCCTAACTTGAACTTTGATTTTAAGGGTCAGGGTAGATATTATCCAGCAGCGGATGGTTCTGTTATCGATGCTGTTTCCGTTGGTGACAATAAATATCAAATTTCTTATCAATTTAAGGCTGATAATTGTCCTGCAATCAATAATTTAGACCAAGCTAAAATCTTCGGCGTTAGCTCTCCAGAAGAAAGCACTTATGTTCTTTACGATTCCAATTTAGATATTGCTAACATTAAAAACTCATGCGATTGGACAGCTCAATTTATTGTTAACGGTGAACAAAAGGGTTCTCAAATCTGTATTCCATCGTTTCAAATTCATTATGCTTGGTTCTCTGGAAAGGCTGCCTCAAATGAAGCATCTTCATTTAAATACAATGGTGCCTATGATTATTCTGTAGGTTGTGTTAACGACAATAATAATAATTCCCAAAATGATTTTCCACTCTACTGTTGGGAAGCCTCAAATGATATTCCAAATTCAACACCAGATGCCACAACTATTTCCTCCACTGCTAATCCATCCACCAAAAAGGGTTTGAATCATAGAACTTCAAAGGAAACCACAACGACTTTAAGCGTAGCTGGACCATACGATCAATGCGGTGGTATTCACTTTACTGGTGCAACTGGTTGTGTTGAAAATTGGACTTGTCAATCTCAAAATGATTATTATTACCAATGTATTGAAGCAAAAACCAGTTCTCGCTTGGAATATGCTTCTTCCAACACTTCTGCTGATTTCGCCTCCCAAGACGCTACTCCTTCTATCACTCCATCAAGTTCTACTGAAGCTGTTATATCTTCTACTTCTTTTTCTACTACCACAGAATCTTTTCCAACTGAAACATCATTATTAGTTGATCCATATGGTCAATGCGGCGGTCTTAATTACTCAGGTCCTACTGAATGTGTTGAAAACTGGAGTTGTGAATATCAAAATAACTTCTACTATCAATGTGTCCCTGATGAAACATTTTCCTCCTCCTCTTCTTCTTCTTCAACTGCCACTTCCACTACTTCCGCTTCTAATCCAACCGTTACTGAATTTGTTGGCCCATACGGCCATTGTGGCGGTATTAACCACTTTGGTGCCACTGAATGTGTTAAGAACTGGACTTGTAAATCTCAAAATGACTACTACTATCAATGCGTGACTATTCCACCTGCAGCAACTGAAACCGCCTGTGCTTCTATGTGGGCTCAATGTGGTGGTAAAGGTTTCCATGGTTTCAGTGAATGTTGTGGTGGTGCTGTTTGTATTACACAAAACCCATGGTATGCGCAATGTACTACCACCTATGGTATTTTCTAATATGAGGACAATACCAAATGATTATCGAAAACAGACGCTGGTCGTGTAACTTACTTATTTTATTTATAGTCTCTATTGGTTCGATAAAACTGTTTAATGGCAGAAAATGTGAGATCTAAGCAAAAAATAAAATAACTGCAGAGCGGAATTCTATTTTCTATTAACCAACAGAGTATATCAAACGAACAGAATATGTCAAATACGTACTTAAAAGACCATTCATATTGCAATGTATTCAATTGGTAGTTAAGAAAAATGTATTATACGGAATGACTATTGAAGATCCTTTCAGTTCTAAGGTTAGAGCCCAGCAATTTACTATTTATAAGGATCGCATTCATTTTAATGATCTCAAAGACACCAGAGAGAACAGAAGGTATTACCACTTGGTTAAATACCTTAATCAATTACACGCTACTATTAAACAGAGTTCTATTCAAGCATTCGAAGGTTCTCTTTCCCCAACAATTGAAGATCTGTTCCAAATTATTCAAATGTATAAAACCTATTGGCAAGTGCTTGCTCAAAGGGATTACTTTGAAAACTCTATTAAATTTCCCGAAGGTGATCATATTTCCCTAGTTGATTACATTGAAAACTTGAGGTTGTTACTGGATTCCAATTGCGTTAATGTTGAAGAATTTTCCCCTTTCCAAACAATTGGTCAATGGACGTACGAACAGTTTCAGCCCTATGGAAGTGCTGAGGATATCAACGGTGAAGATTTTGTTCGTTGGTCAATATATGCGATGCCTCGTGTTACAAGAGTACATGAACTATCGCAGGAAAGAGAATACTTGTGTCCCTATTGTGAAGTTGATTTTTGTAAACCAAAATTCTACTGTTTGAAAAACTACAGATTGCATTTATGTCATGGTCATGGCGTTTTAGGCAAGGGAAATTGGATACCAAATGCTATTATTGTGAAAAATCATGATTCATCAAAAAATTCCACAGTAGAAATTATTTGTCCTACTTGCTTTGTGTCTATGAACACAGATAACATTTCACAATATCATGAGCATTGGAGGGGAATACATTATCCAAGATTAAGGTAATTGCAAAGCAATGGAATTTTCATTCTGCACAGAAGCCAATTTTATACATTATTTTTTTGAAAAATATTATTTATATTATTGAAAATTCCAAAGTTCTTGTGCCTGTACTTCACTAAATGCCACTAATATCTATATATACTAATATCTATAACAATAAAGAAAAGCATATAACGCTAACTAAGCACCAGAAGAACCAAATTCCTTGACCCAATTTTCAAATTTAGTTAAACCTTCTTTCCCAACACTAGGTTTAATTAGTTTCATACTGACTTTAAAATCTTCAAGAGAAATGGGTCTAACGGTTAAATTTTTGTCCATCATTTGCTCCCATGTCAGATTTCTCGTCGTGCCCATTGCAGCATCCTTCGCTAATGAGTCAATATCAGAACCCGAGTAACCTTCTGTCATTTTGACTAACTCTTCAAAGTCTTCTTCCGACAACGAATTTTCAGCATTATTAAGTAATCTAGTGAATTGAGCACGTCGAGTTTCTGGTTCTGGTAAAGGGATATATTGCCGTTTAACAAATCTTCTTCTCGCAGCATCGTCAATCGCCCAGGGCAAATTTGTAGCAGCAAGAACTAAAACTCTTGAAGATTGACCTCGGCCTGCTGATTTTGTTAAACTTGACCATTGCACAAGAAATTCATTCTTAACTCTACGCATTGAATCATTTTCACCACTTTCTGATCTCTGACCCATGATCGAATCAATTTCATCAACAAAGATAATACTAGGTGCTTTGGCCTTAGCTATTTGAAATAACGCCTTAACTAACTTTTCAGATTCTCCAAGAAATTTAGAGGTGATAGAAGATGCTTGAATTGAAAAGAAATTTGATTCAGATTCCGTTGCTGCTGCCTTGGCTAGCATAGTCTTTCCTGTTCCAGGAGGACCAAATAAAAGCATACCGTTAGGTGGTTGTCGGAGACCTGTAAAGAGGTCGGGTCTTAGTAATGGCCAAACAACAGCTTCCATTAACGCTTGTTTGGCACCATCTAAACCAGCAATATCTGTCCAGTGGACTTCATCATCATTGGAATTCATATCATTCATAATTTGTCTACCCATCTCAGAATCAATACGAAGTTCCTTGAACAATGCTTCGTCACTAATTTCACCTTCTGAAAGCTCAGCTGATTCTTCATCATCATCATCATCAGAGATATCAACAACTGCCTTGTTGGCAGTGACTTGAATTTTAACAGGTTGCTTAGAAGACACATTACCCGTTGGTTTTGCTTGTCTCACTGGTGAAGTATTTATACCCCTTGCAGCACTATTCTGGCGACGATGTTGAAGGTTTGTAGTCTCTGGTCTTTGTGGGTATCTAACCTGAGCAGATGCTTGTAAAGCCGCCTTAGATCTATCCTTTGAATTGGGCTGGTGTTTTTGTTTCAGCTTCAACTGGATAATATGATCAACAATTTCTTCATCTTGACTGTCGTACGGAGAGGCGGGAGAGTTTGATCTATGACCACTGGGGATTGTTCTTGGTTTAAGGGTCTCGTCGGCTGTCAATGGTTGACAGTCGGAAGAATCAAACCCTGCAAATAACTCTGTACTACTGTTACTAGTAAGAGAATTGCTATGTTGAGTGTTCATTGAACTGGAAGGTGCCCAGATAAGATTAGCGGCTTGTTTGGCTGAATTAGATGCTGAATTATTACTATTTTGAGTATTTACTCTTGACACAGAAGAACTTGATGAATTATTAGCCAACCCACCATGAGGTCTCATTGATCGCTTTAACAATCTATTTGAACTAGAAATCGTTTGTTTGCTTTTCATAAGTGATTGGCTTTCTCTAGCTTGCTGTTGTCTCTGTTGTTGATGTTGCTGTAGTTGTTGTTGGTGATGCATGGCAGATTCATAATCTCGTTCCACCAATAACCAATTATCTTCTATTTCTGCACGTACTTTATTCAATTCATCAAGTAATAACAACTCGTCTGAGGACCATTTACCATCATTATTTTTACTTTCTTTAGTCCAAGATTCCAGTTTCGAATCTGCTTGTTGATGCAAAGTACGAAAGCCCATGACAGAATCCTTATAACGCCCCTGTTGCCAGTAAGTCAGGTATGTGAGGTTTGAATTCACAAACTGCTGGTATAACACCTGCATTTGGTCTATTGGCGGGTCCTTATTGCGCCTAAACATGGTATATTATGGAAAGAATAAAGAGTATGATCTCAGGGCAAATCTTAAATCATATTTTTTTACTGTAGGCTTGGGTAATATTTAGAGTAAGATGGAGAATAAGATACCGATAAATGAAAATACGTAATGAAACTACAATAAAAAATATAAAAAGATTTAATAGAAGGAGAAATGTCATGGCTCTACGGGACTCTAGTATCATTTACGAGACAAGAGAGTACTTGAAAAAGCCATTTTTTGTCTACCTCTGCTGTTCAACGGTCCGTTCATCCAGAGCGGAAAGTGTTGCGTATCGGACACTCATAAATGAATATGCAGCATCTTTAAGATACACGCCACTATCCGCTCTGGTGCTCTCAAGGCAAGCGAAACGGGTCGGCAAATGGCAGAGGGGTAACTTTCGATAAAGAAAGAAGTTTCAATGAATGGTTTGTAAGTGAAAAGTTTGAAAAAAATTCTCCTTTTATAGTGAAAAGATTAAAAAGCTCATGATTTACAGGGTTAAGCAATCAGGTTTGTGGTTGCAGAATAGAGCAGTTACTATAGTATAAACACATTCTAATTATATCATATACCAAACTTCTTTTTCAGGCCTCCAAATCCAAATCTCGACTTCTTGGTGTTATTAGAAGTATCTTCTAGGGTGGAAGGGTTTATGGATTCCCTTTCTGGTTTAGTACTAGTATTTCGTTCAGGTGCATCCACAGATGCAGTAGTAGATTCAGGTGTAGAAGGATGCTGAGGCTTAAAATCACGTGCTCTAGCTGCACGCTTTATATCTTTGGCCTTTGTAGCATTAGCTTCATGCATCATTCTTTCAAAAATCATACCTTCATCTTTACTTTCATCATCACTTCTTTTAGCACCAGAAAACATTTTACCCATAGCAATCAGAACATGTGCACGCAGTTTTTTAGTATCCAATGACACTTCTTTTTCATTTAAAAACTCTTCACACACACGGTACAATGTTTGCTGAATTTCAAATTTGGATGACGCCCAGGCAACGGAGATAAATTTACCTGTCATAGTTTGTTCGAATTCAGCACGTTGGTATGGATCCATTTCTTCAAGATCCATTTCTTCAAATTTAGCCATGGCCTCCATGGTGTTTTGAGCTTCAGATGCCTGTGATAACATATCGACAACTCCCTTCACAGTATTTTTTGATTGCTTAAAATTACTCGAGATCTTATGAAATCCACCAGTGAAACTCTTTTTAGAATTCAAAAATGATTGACCTTTAAACACATAGACCTTACCAAGTAAATGACAGATTTCAACACCAAAAGATTCTAATTTCAAATCTTCGATATCTTGTGCGATTATCTTTTGAAATTTAGCCCATGCTTCAGAGTTGGTGTCTAATTGTGAACCCTTATTAATAACAATCACTGGTTCCATTTTGGATTTCAACTTCTCAACAAGTTCTTTCACTTTCTTTTCCTCTTCTTCTCTTTGTCTTTTAATTGTTTCAGAATTGATCTTTTTTCTTTGCTCCTTGGCTTTATCCTTGTTGTCGTCTGTCATTTGAGAAAATGGCTTAGTAACGTTATCATTACCATTTGGAACAGTAACGTGAGTACTATCGCCTTGAGGTGTGGCCTTAGAGTTGCGTTCTTCGCTAGTCTTCTCTCCTTCTTCTTTTTCTTCCTCTGGATCAAACATCATCTTCAAGAAGTTCAATTCACCAATGTAGTCTTTAAATCCCTCTCCACCAAAAATCATAGTAAAGAATTCCTTAGGGTCCACATCTTGATCAACACTCTGACCACGTTCATGCATGCCGTCCTTTCCTACTTCGTCATAAATAGTTCTCTTATCTCCATCACTTAGAACTTGGTAAGCCTCTGCAATGTCCTTGAACTTCTGTTCCGCCTCTGGATTGTTTGGATTCTTGTCCGGATGCCACTTCAAGGCCGCCTTTCTATACCCCCTTTTAATAGCAGCATCATCTGCATCAGGGGCAACACCTAGCGTGTCGTAATACACCGTGTCCTTCACCATAGGGTCGTCTTTAAAGTTAAAACAAGTGTTGATGTTCTAACCAGAGAATATATTTCGGTCTTCACGCGTCTTTTTGTACAATAAATAACTTTTAATCATCAAAAGAAGGTGAGAGAAATGACTTTTCCAATAGACAATGACGTTCTCATTAACGTATGGAGAGAGACGTGTGCCGCTTATGAGGTTAGCCATGTTTTGGAGTCTTCTTTACAACCAAGGCAGGGTAGTTATAATACCTTTTATAAACTAGGTACAATCACAAAATCCATCAATCCTGATACAGATTTACCTACATTGATGACTTCAAAGCAGCATTTGATGCCTATTTCAACAGAAGGGCTTTCATATCCAACTGTTGGAAGAAATACGACTTCGGGAGGACTGGGAATTATTATAAAGAAACCAGAAACTGATTTAGGCTCTTTAGATTCTTCAATGAACCAATCAATACCTAGTTTATTAACAGAAACAATAAGTGAAGAAGAAGAGGAAGATGTTGAGTTAGAAGGGGATGACAATAGTGAAATTGAATCTGACGAGAATAATATGGGAGATATTACCCCAACAATGGATAACAATGCCATATTAGGAGTGGATATACCAGCCTTTGAAAGAAGGGACTCTGCGAGGACAATCAATTCTGCTATTACTGACGAAGATAATGGTGATGTTGAGAGTCTAGAGAAAAATGTAGCTCAAAATCAAATATTAATGCATGCAAAAAGACCATCATTGGCAAGAGCTGTTTCAGATTCCATTGCCAGTTTAAAGAGTGCTACTTTAAGGCAACCAGATCATTCGCCATCGGTTTCAAATTATACCAACTCTTCATCTAACAAATCACCTAAAATAAAACAACAGGGTAAACAAATTCAAACTGGTCTTAGAACATTTGGCAGATTCATATTACCTAAATTGGGACATCATACTTCCAGCAGTATGGATCAATCTATGAGTAACAGTTCTTCAGCAACTACAACAACAAATCCAGGTTCAGATTCTCCAACTTCATTGAATAATTCTCCGGTCAGTCATTCAGAGCCTAGTTTACAAGAAGAATCAGAACCAACTTTGATGAAATCACAACGACTGATGTCCAAAAGAAAACCACCACCAAGAGAAATATCAACGGCTTTATCATCTAACGCTTTGGATCCCTCTTTTTCATCAATTGGTAGTTCAAGGAGGACCATGGATTCATTTATTGGTTCAGAAGGTAACAATGATGGAACATCTTCATTGATGCCGCCAGAGGCCAATTACACTTCAGATCATATAGAGAGCGATAGTGTTGTTGATTCAATTGAATCCAGTGATATTGTTGATTCTGATTATGATTATTACAGTGAAGGTGATAAATTTCCACAGGGATCATATTATGAAGATGATGGAGGAATTGTTGATGATCTCAATTCAGATGATTACCCATCCTCTGATGATATGTATGAATCATCTTATGAAGGGACATCTAATCTTGCAATGAGACAAAGAAAAACTGATTTATTGCAAAATACATTACCAAAGAGTATAAAGGGACCTAATATTTCACAAATTTATTTCAGGAGATCAAGACCCTTAGACGAATCTTTTAAAAGTATTCAAAGTAAAACGAAGTTAAATGAACGTCCATCAATTGCTATTGCATCTTCTTTACAATCGGGTAATCATTTATCATTTAACCATGTCAAACCAGAAATTGTTGAACAAATTGGAACATCAGCTGTTGATCATCTAAAATTTAATAAACTTACACTTAACCAAGTAAGTTCTGAAGCGAAGAAGAAGAATGCGTCTCAATTGACGGACCTTTTGCATAAGACTGATATCAGTTTGAACTATTATAGTTATGTCGGCAAGGTTAACAGGTTAGGTGATGAATTGATTGCTATACAAATTAATTTAAATAATTTGAATTTGAAAGTGAAAGTGAATGATGGATCACAGATAGTTGAATTGATCGGTTATGCGTTGTACCAATATGAAAACAGTGGTGAAAATAGTGATAAAATATTCAAAGATACAAATTACTGGAAAGTTTTTATGTGTGATTCTGACGGTGAACTAGAAGATGATTTTGGGCCACTTGATCGAACCAGAATGTTGAGATCGTATGGAGGAGCCAATGAGTTTGCAATTGTTAGATGTAATGATGATGAGTTTAAGTCCAATAGTGCCATCACACCATCTCCATTGAATGAAGACAATAGCAAAATAAAGGAAGTATCAACTAAAATTGATTCAGATTTGATAACAGAGAGTGGAGCAGACACTAACAATATTCAAAGAGGTCAACAAAATGACAATACAAGGCATGATATATTAGATGTTGCTGGTACGTTACCATCGAATTTGACACCAATTTCAGGAATTAAACTTAATAAGCCAGTCAACCAAGTCAATGAAGGAACAATAAAATCACAATTAAATAATAGGAAATCTCCATCAATTATTGAAGAAGATGATTCTGAAGATGATTACGAAGACGGTGTCAATAAGGGCAAGGGGCATGAATATGAAAAGGATATTGAAAGGGCCAATGAATCAAAAAGGTATGCATATTACCGTGGTAAATTAAACAGTCAACAGATAGACAGTGTCAGTGACAAGAAGGATAAAGACAGAACTTTAAGTAAGTTCAAATCCAGTGGTAAAACAATTCAAAATATGTTTCATAATACGGCAGACCATTATCAATTAACACAACAACAACTAATTAATAGTAATAATAGAATTGAAGATGATAATAACAATTTATTAAGTATGTATCATAGATGGACTATTTGGAGAAGGCAACAAATGTCATTTAAGAACAAACAACCAAAGACATTAACTGTCGATGGATATCAAATATATATATTACCGATTAACGATTTAGATGGATCATGGTATGAATCAAAGACATATTCGTTTAATATTTCACAAGTTCTAAAAATAAAACAAAGTGTTAAAGTACCCAATCATTTTAAGATAGTTGTTAATAAAAACAAAGATGGAATTGTGAAGAAGTATTACCTCGAAGCTAGAAGTGAGCAAGAATGTAGTGATATTGTTCAAACCATTAAGAACTTGGCCAATTCAAGTAGAGTTAGATAGATGATGGGGTTATGCGGCGGCTGAGAGCGCCTCACTTTAAAAACACATAGTAAAAATCAGTCTTATAGTGAGAACTCCACACAAACTGAAATGGCCAAAATCTGGGTGAAGCAACAAAATTGAGTTTCGACTCCAATTTTAAAAATAAAGAAGGGGAGCTTTTCTATGATCATCAATATATTTGTGCTGTTACTTTCATGCGTTATTCGACTAGTTTTGGGGTGTTTAAGTTGATCTTATTACAAAGTTTTCTTTTCGTGAATGAAAAATTGACTGTCAATTTAAAATGCGTGTAAATAAATTATTTCAGTTGGAGTTTTTCAATGCTTTTCTAAGGAAGAGAAAAAAAATCACCAAAAATTTCAGTGAAAAAACTCGTTTTCAACATTGTTGATATAACATATTAACTTCTTGTTATTACTATATAGAAGTGGTATTGAAGATGTTTGACATGAGAGCTTTAAAACGTTGTGTTGGCCAGTTAAGATTCCAAAGTACTGTTGTTAATAGTACGACAACAGGTAAAAGTTCAATCAACAAGGTTACATTGGAAGCACCAAAACCAGTTGAATCATCGAGAAATAGATCATTCAATAATGTCAGATTCCCACCACAATTGAAATACTACAACGATCCATTACAATCACATTATATTCCAGAATTGGAAAAGACAAGGTTGATTCCAACTATGAAGGGATTCTATGCACGTAATCCATTTCATGAAGAACATACTGCCAAGTTAATTGATTTATTAAATAAGAACGCATCTTTACCATTTGACAGAAAGACATCAAGTGATGCCGTTTGGATTAAGTTTAACGAATATAAGGAAAAGGCAGGTGGTGATGCATTAAAGGAAACTGAATATTTAGAATTAGTTAAAATTTTAAAGAGATTAGATGCTATCGATGTTGAATTAAGAAGTGAAGAACTAACATCAACTTTAAAGGAATATTCTAGAAGTGATAATGTTTTAAAAGATAGCAGAAAAGAAAAACTTCTTGATGATAAAGGTCGTGCCATTGCCATTGGTAGACGTAAGTCTTCCAGTGCAAAGGTTTACCTTGTCAAGGGTGAAGGTAAAGTTTTAATTAATGGACAATCACTTGAAGAAGTGTTCCCGAAGTCACAAGATCGTTCCAAGCTTCTTTATCCAATGGAGTTGATTGGTCAAGAAGGTGAATATAATGTCTTTGGTCTTGTTAGAGGTGGTGGTTCAACGGGTCAAGTTGATGCTCTCAAGCTTGCCATTTCCAAGGCCCTTTGTATTCACAATCCTTTATTCAAGCAAAAGTTAAGTGGTGCTGGTTGCTTACATAGAGATCCAAGAAGAGTTGAAAGAAAGAAGCCTGGTAAGAAGGGTGCTAGAAAGATGCCAACCTGGGTTAAACGTTAAGATCTTCATACTCATCATATAGTTGTGCTATTCTCACTAGTACAGCTGCGATTTTTTTATAGTTATCGGTTGTTTCGAATCCATGTAAATAAATAAAATAAATAAATTATAAAAATATTTAATAATAAAAAAACATTATATCATTATAATTGGCTAATAGAATAAGGTTTAAAAGGAAATATTATTCGTTAATATACAATTAAGCACCATTCTTTTCTAAATATTCCTTAATGAACTTTTCTTCATCTGGAGAGCCAGCTTGAATAAGAGCTTCCTTCTTTGGAACAGAGGACCATGGCTTTGGAACAACAAGGGCTAACACAGCACCAATTGTACCAAGAGCCAAGTATTGTGGAGCAACAGACTTTCCAAGAATAACGTACGCAGCACCCATAGTGTCCTTTTTTTGATATATTGCAAGTGTTATTTAAAATTGTTGATAAAAAATTTCGACATATTTTTTTCCCTGTGAAAAAATGAAAAAAATTTATTGGCTCAAAACGGTCACGTGATGTACGTATTTCACCCAAATGAAAAATGTGGAAGTTAAATCGAGTGAAAAATGGGCCTCAGAGAGCAGTTTAGAGATAAGAAAGAATTGTATCCTATAGTGTTTTACTTTAGCTACATTATGGTACTAATAAAACATTGAAAAAGATATTGGAAAGAAAGTGCTTTACAACGTTTTAAAGGTTTAACTTTTTCTTAGAAGTATTTCCTTTCCTTTATTCAGATAAAATGTTTAAGACAGCAGTTAGATACCAAACAACACTCACAGATAGTAGCCTAAGGGCTATCAAGAGGGGCAAATCACGTAGGGTGTTACCAAAGATTAAAGATGGCGAACCTTCGTTTGAAGGATTCATTTTGAAATCGCAAGTACTTCAAACTTATAGAACTATATTAAGAACTGTTTATAAGATTCCTGATAAGGAACTTCAAAGGGATACTAAGGAATTTGTCAAAAGTGAATTTGAGTCTTGTAAGAATATCAATGATATTGAAACAAGAAGAAGTTTACTTATTGGAGGTCTTCGACAATTTAAATCTGTTAGTAATATCTTAGGTTTGAGTTATACTGATATAAAGTTTTAGCAAAAAAACAAGACACAAAGTATTTTTTTATACCATAGTTTAATTAAACAATTCTTCGTTATCTAATGGATCCGCCTTGAGAACTTGATCTCTCTTTCTAACCTTTCTGTCAAGTGCTCTTTCTTGTCTCTTTCTAGCTTCAGAAGCAGCCTTAAACTTGGTTTGTGCTCTAACAACATTTGGAGAAACGTATTCCTTATTTTCATAAATCTTTGGACCACCAAAACTACCTTCAAGGATAACAATTGGTGTTAAAACAAATCTTGGACCAATTTCAACAAGTGTTAAATCGTCAACATCCTTTTCGGTAACAATATCATCTTTAATTTCTTCTTTTTCATTAATTTGATAATTTCTAACCCAAACTTTACCATCAACAATTGAAAAGGTCATAACGTGATCAATAAATGGTTTTGACTTTCTGGCCTGTGGTGGAACACCAAATTGGTGGGTAAACAATTCTCTCATTAACTTCCAATGATTTTCAGTTTCAAAGGTCTTATCAAAACTTAACAATGGTCTTGATCCCTTAAGACAATTACCAGTAAAGTTTAATTCATCTAATGTGTGTAAATTCATAACGTGGAACTTAATTGTTGGTCCATTTGGTGGTTTTGAAAGCCAAAGGTAGAGATCTTGATGTTTTCTAGCTTCAAAGAACATAATATTATTACAATTGTACAATTCTGCAACTTCGTTCAACTCATAAAGTGTCTTCTTAGTATCTAACTTTGGTTCCTTTCTAGCATGTGGTAAAAGTGCATATAAATCGTTTAAAAGATGACGATGACGGAATGTAATACCTCTTGATGAAATTAATAAAACTCTTTGTTTATTGGTATATTTGACACCATTATTTCCATTTTTGTTGGATCCAACTTGGTCCTTAGACTTCTTAGTAGTTGTTTTGGAAAGTGCCTTATGGATAGCTGACATGTTAACCTCTTTAATCAAAGACCTTTTAATGTTTCTTGAAAGAAAAAAGATGAAAAAGTGAAAAAAAAATTTTCAACATTTCCTAATTGAGAGTAAACTGTCAGATCTCAAAAATTTCAAATTTCAAATTTTAAAAAATATGGGTCTTTTATTAACATATCAAAGGACAGTTAATGAGTAGTTCAGAGGCGGAATCGACATCTAGTTCAGAAGAAGAAACTCCTGTTTTTAAGCGAAACTTGAAGTTCAAAAAACAACAAAAAAACACCAGTACTGATAAAAAAGATAATGAACCACAGCCTGATATAAAACAGTCAACTAATACCACTATTAATTCAAATATACACTATTCATTTGAATCAAACAATAGTAGTATGTTTGATGAGTCTAGTCTATACTCTAAAGCTAGTGATATCGACCCATTCACAGAGGAAGAAAAGGAAAGATGTTATAGATTATGGAAGGAAAGGGAATTTCAAAGGTTACATAGAGATCGTCTGGAACGGTTAGAAAGAGAACAACAATAATTATATATACAACTACTACCTTTATAAATGATTTAATTCAAAGTCATTTTGATACTTATTGGAATGAACTGGGATTAGATTGGTTTTCTAAATCATTTGCATTGGTAGGGACATAATGACCCCTATCTTCTAAGTGTAATTCATACCAATCGTTATCAACATCAGTAGCACCATCTGTTCTTTGCTGTTCAACGTTTTGTAACAATGTTTCTGGAACATAAGAGAACTTTGAATTGACACTTGGCCAGAACCTTCTGTAACAAGCCCAGGTAATCAAAGAACCAAGAATTGAACCAAGAATAATATCAATAAAATGGTGTCTATAATCTTGAGTTCTACTCGCAGCAACATAGAATGAATAATATAACGGAGAAGAAGAAATGATAACTCTCCAAATTCCAAATTTAGGATTCAATGCATTGAATTGTGATAACATAAACAAAGTCAAAAATCCACCCATAGTAAACGCCATTGATGAATGTCCCGATGGGGTGGTTCTAAAACCATCTAGTAATTTACCCCATTCAGGACTATTTGGATCATAAGTTGAACAAACTTCACTTGCATAGTAAAGAACATTAGGCAAGGCATCTTCAATTGGTTTACAACGTGAAAGAAAATCAGGACGGCACCTACCGATCCAATTCTTTAGAACATCAGTAACCATAACATTAGTAAACATCGCAACATAGTATGTCAAACAACCCATATAAATAATGTATAACTTATAATTATTTGGAGTTAAAACAAGTGAAATAACAGTAATCAAAACAGGAGGAGCAACCAAGCACCAAAAGAGTAAAACTTTGCCAGGGACACGTTCGTGAACAGCATGTGGATGTGAGAGTGTAACATCATTAATAGTGAATTGTCTTTCATATGGATGAACATTTTCAAAGAAATACCAATCTAAAATAAAAGCTAAAAAAACATACAAAACATCAAAAGCACGATAATATGCAGCTGATGATCTCACATTTTCAGGAACTGAGCCAAGCAACAAAGAATTACGGTTCAAATGTAAATTCATTGTCCTTAATAGCAATATAGCAATAACTTTCTCTTTATCAACGGAGAAAAATCTCAAATTTTCATTTGTATCCACATGTTTAAAAAACGGATGCTCATATACTCAATATCAATTAGTCACATATTCAAATAAACCAAAATTCAAAGCAAGATTTACACTCTCAATTAAGCATACACCCAAACACGAAATCCTACTAACATGTATCTACTAGCAGTAAAAAATATAAGTGCCAAAACAGTTGTACAACCCGCAAAGATGATCATATGATTGTAGTTTCCAACAGTTTCTTCATTAATAAACTGTGAAGCAACAGGCATGCAGATTAAATTACCAAATGCAACAATAAAATAAGCGGTAGCGTACCTAGAACCAAATTCCCTTGTGTGAGATATCTGTGCAATTAAAACTGGTGTTAATGCATAAGCTGAAGAAAACACAAATCCATACATCGCTGCAAACACATAAAACGCACCAACACTATAATATGGTAACCAAAGAACAAAGATACTAAGAGCCATGGCAGTAACTGTTAACACCATCGTATTATACCTACCAATATGATCGGATATGTACATCGGGATAAGTTTACCAGCAATGCCAGAAGCATTCATCACTGTAACAATAATATAAGTAGTGGAATCACTTAGTCCTCTAGCACGGCCATAAGTTGCAATATAAGTAATAACCAAAATAATAGAAAACTCATTGAAAAACATTCCAAGAACAAGGTACAAGTATTTCAATTCCTTGAAGTTCTTAAAATTAAACATTTTTAACAATGTGGTTTTAAGCATTTGAGACTTTGGTATATGTAACTGATCTTCGTGTAACACTTCACAACGATCTCCGACTAGCAAAAAGGCCAATATCGAAAATATCACACACATGGATGCAACAATGATCATTGAATTAGAATAACCTATAGTTGGGTACAATGATCGTAACATAATAGGAAAGAAGATGCCTGAAACAGACCCACATTGACTAATACCACTAGCAAGTCCTCTTTTTTTCAAAAACCAGTGGTTAATAACTCCAACTAATGGCGTTAATGTAATACCAGATCCAACACCAGTGCAAATACCAAATGCCAAAATAAACTGCCAAAGCTCCTTACAATAAGCAGTGGCATATAATCCACCACAGTTCAAAACCATACCTGGAATCAGAACCCATTTAGCTCCATAAATATCAAATAGAGGACCTCCAACAACACCCATGCTCAAATTAGTAAACATGTACAAAGAAAAGATCCAAGAAACCTTTGAAAGTGCCACATCCTTTAATTGGTTGGCAGTGATATAAAGTTGGATGGAAGCCATTGTATCCATAATACCAAACACTGTCATCAAACCAATAAATGATCCCACAACTACTGTCCATGCCCTCAACCCACCATCTGGAAACATCACCTCGTTTTCATGTGCATATGCATCGTATTCATCTAGTAACTGTGTCTTCTCATTGCTCGCAATAGGCTGCTCCATACGCATACTACCGTTATCTGTCAAAGCTGATCCGCTGTCAAGTGAAAAAAATCCTACTAAAGAAAAAAAATATATTAAAATTAAAATAAATTATATTATTAAACAGAAATCCAAAGCGTTCAGCAAACCGTGCTGTTAATTAAAGAAAGGGAAGCCACATTATCATACCCACCGGTGTTCATTATGGTCATTACATTAGAATGACATTTTTTCTATATACATACTTTTTTTTAAAATTCATTACCATTGAAAAAATAGAATAAAAATCCTTTAACCTCTATATTCAATTTCATCAACGACGTCTCTACTAGCCAATATATCAACACCTCTATTGTTCCAATAGGAAACAACAGGTTCGTTCACTTTGAACCATTTCAACTGTTCTAAGTGTAACCCACTGGTGTCAACTTGTCCTAATTGTTCATAAATATCGGCATATCTATTATCTAACAAGTAATCCATATCCATATAAGATTTGAAGTTTCTAAGCTTTGGGAGGAAATGTGGACAACAAAGTTTGAACAATTTAAAATATAAATCAATCTTTTCACCTGTAACGTGTTTAGATTTAATTGAAGAATCTCTTAATGCATGCCAATCCGCATTAGTAATAAAACTGGTACCCAATTGAATATTAGATGACAATAATCTTTGGAATAATTCAAATGTTTTTTGAATTGGTAATTCAACTGAACCACTTGCTTTCAAAATACATCTATGGTAAACATTAGATTTTGGGAAATTGTAAATATCTCCTGCATTGACAATACTTTCAAAGATTTCTAATCTACCCCATTTAGTAGACTTGGTCATCAAACAATTGAAAAATGGTTCATCCATTGGTTTCAATGCAGAATAAGTTTGCAATAATTGTCTAAGGGCATTTGCTGCTTCATTATCAAAGTGATGATATTTATCAAAGAAAATATCTAAATAAGCATCATTAAGTGAAGATGAAACAATATTAGTGGTTTTATTATGATCTTCATAATATTTCCAAGTCATTTTCCAAATTTCAGTAACTTTTTCAATATCCTTAGTCGAACTCCAAGCATTGTGCATGAATTTCTTAACTGCATTCAATTGAATTGGGGTGAAATACGGTAAGCTACCATCAAAGCAGCCTGAAAAGAAAACATTGGCAGTTTCGTAATCTTGACAATAACCAATAAAGGATAAATGTGCTTTAGTCATATAATTCATAACTTCTTTTGATGGTTTCATATTACCCTTATTATAAAGTTCAAATGTACCACCAGTAATTTCTTGGAAAATACCTAATGCTTGATCAATACGATTCTTTAAAAGGCATGCTCTTAGCATTGCAATTTGTAATTCTGAATGAATAAAGAGTCTGTTTTTCTTGGATTCTTTGACAGTGGAATAAATACCCCAAACTTCTTCAAAACTGAAATCCTTCTTTTCAACGAGCAAAGATAAAACAACCCCCAACACTGATTCGGCAGTCAAGAGTTTATTCAAAGATTCAATATCTTTACCTCTATGCCACAAGCTAGCAGCTTCATCTGAAAGGTCTAATTCAGAGTAAGCCTTAAACAAATGAGTCAACCCTCTTTGAGTCACCTTAACAGAAAGGTTATTAGTGGTAGAAGATCTAACTATATCTTCACCTATTTTCAATAGAGATTGACGTAAATGATGATAAACTTGTTGTAGTGGAGAATTAACATCTCTATCTTCATTTTTATTCATTCTACCTAATTCAAATCTACGCATTCTAATACCATTTCTTAACAATGAGATCAGATCATCAATTCTCTTTTCGTTCAGTTCACCAGTAAAAATCAATTCGTCGTATAATGGCATAATTTTATTAATAGCATCCCAGAATTGAATAGATCCACCATGAATTGTATCAGTTTTTTGATCGAAGAAGGAATTATGAGCCAAACATTCATCAAAGGCTAAAACTTTTCTATAATAAGGCAAGGATTGTTTAGGCATATTCTTAGTAATCTCTTCAAACGATGGTAGACTATTGGAAGTTGATAAAATGGCATTTGATCCATATTTGCCACCTGAGGCTTTCAGTTTAGTATAGTTAGACTGGTGGATGTGTCTTTGGCCATTTCTGGGAGGGTTTTTTTGGAAAATGTTATTCACAGTCAGACATGACTGCAAAGTAATTCTTGACGTCTGAGAAAGGTGAGGAACGTTTCTAATCATTGCTAAACGTGAAGAAGAAAGTGACGTTTGACAGTTTAGAAAAATTTTTGTTGAGCGATTCGGAAAAGGACGTTTTATACCCACACTATAAACTCCGATATTGGGAAATGGAAACGATTCCAGAGGACTTACGAGACGTAATAGAGGGTTATTTACCAACAAAGGACAATGATAGTAAACCATTTGTGACGTTGACCTATGCACAATCCTTGGACTCAAAAATTGCAGCAGCAAAGGGCCAGAGAACGGCCATATCTCATATTGAAACTAAGACCATGACACATTATATCAGATCTAAACATGACGCTATCTTGGTTGGTATCGGTACTGTTGAAGCAGATAACCCGTCATTGACTTGTAGATATAATAATCACGACATCAAACCTATTATTGTTGACCCAACTTTTAAGATGAAAAATATGTACCCAAATTCAAAATTGTTGGCTAATGTTGAAAGTGGTAAAGGCTTAGAACCAATAGTGTTGGTTTCTGATGTTACTTATGACACCATAGAAGATGAGTTAGAATCATTTTGCGAAAAGTATCCCTTAAAAGTCATTGCAATACCATTGAATTCTTCAACTAGTAAAATGTCATGGGATTTGATCTTTAAATCTTTGAGAAGGCATGGTTTAAAAAGTGTTATGGTTGAAGGTGGTGCCAATGTCATCAATGAACTGTTGTTGGAAAGAGAATTGGTTGATTCTGTGATTATAACCATTGGACCAGTCTTCTTAGGTGAATCTGGTGTTTCAGTTTCACCATTAACTGCAACCTCCTTCTCAGATCATGAATGGTGGCGGGGACAAGCAGATAGTGTTCTATTAGCTCATATGTAATAGAGCATAATCTGTATATACTTTCTTTCTTTATTCATATTATGACGATTATAAAATTACAAACAGATTCTATAAGAGGCATATCTACCTGATGTTTCTGATCTTCTGATGATTTTGACAACTTGACCTCTCTTCAACCCTAAATATCTAGCCACAGGATCCTCACTTTGGATTCTTGGCAATTGTGATTCCTTTAATCTGTATCTGCTTAAGAGATCCTTCTTTTCAGCGACACTTAATCTGATATGTTTTGGAACTAATTCATGGTGTGTAATATTAACAACAATGTCAGCTTCGTTGAAAATTTCAATAGTAGCTGGTTCTGCAGCTGCAACCGCCTTCATAGCACTTGGTGTCATGTTACCCATACTAATGAAAATACCAGTAGAGAAATTCTTATCTGTCAAATGTGCACAAAAGTTCTTCATCGTACTAATACCAACGGTTTCTTCACCACAAAATTCAACCCATAATGGACCTAAATCTCCATACTTTTCAGCCATCTCAGGTGTAGGATTTGCTTGGAAACACATCATTTTACGTTGCGGAAGACCCATAGCATCACAATACTTGTCCTTGAATTCATCCAAGCCTAATCCCAACTCTTCTTTGGAAATAAAGTATCCTCTGTCGGAAACCATTTCCTTAACAGTTCTGAACGCCCTCCAAAGACGACTGGTTTGTCTATCACTGTCTTCCATTGCTGCTTTGTGTCCTAAGAAACGATCAACAAAAATGGTGAAAATATTTTCATTAAAAGGAGGGAAAAAAAAAACGAAATTTTTCTGATTTATATTACGTAATCTTTCCATTACGTAATATCCATGTTGTTTGAATTAATTAAAGTTCATCAGATAGAGGTACTACACACTTGGTGGGGGTTATGATGATACCAATGGATGATTTTAAGCAGCAGTTTTATATGGTATATTTTTCTAAACAAGGTCTTACTTTTACAATACTATCCTTTTCATTAAGATCCATTCCTACTGTCACATATATAATATTCTAAACATTCAGTATTTTATAAAACACTTCTACATCACCACCCTTTTTCCAAACCCTTGCTTTCATAGCGGCCAGCGTCATCTTTTTATCAAGAACTTGATCTCTGCAAATCAATTCGACATTAATGTTACTCTTGTCATATCGATCTCTAATAAAATCAACCATTCTACCAACTCTTAATGCGCCAGCAGCAGTAAGTCTATTACTAATATCTTTATTCGCATTCAAACCAAAATTAATAGGCTTCAAAACAAAGCCAACCCAGCATGAGTCAGGTAATGCAGGTAATTTATTCAATAATAACGCACTACATAACCATAATGGCATAACTTCTTCTAGTTCACGATTTAAATTTGGTTGTAAGGTCATCAGCATCTCAATAGATGTAATTAACAATGGTTTCGCATCAGATCCACTGTCCTCAGTTATAACTATTTTAACATCAGTTGATTCGTAGTTAGATATCAATCCATTTGAATTTGCAGATATCTTATTTGGAAATTGCTTAAGATATTTTAATAATGCTGAAGTTGATTTAATTCCTTCCATTTTATTGGTTTCACCCTCATTGATTTTTGAAACTGTTGTAGTTGGCTTGCGTTCGTTTTTGTTCCCCATGAACTTACCAAACATACTCATCTTTGATCCCTTATCCCTTTTAGTTGAAGATGACGATGAAGCTGGTGGTGTAACCAGTGGTGGAGGGGTAGATGAGGTACGACATAAAGATCCATTGTAATCTTTTGCAGTATGAATGGAGTATTGACTAGCTTGTCTTTGATGTTTTTGTTCAGCATGGGTATTACTACCAGTATAATCTCTTTCTATTTGAGATACCCATTTTTGAAAAAATGAGTGTACAAGAATTTGACCAATGTTTAACCTTATAGCTTTCTCTAGATTAGAAATATTCAATTGGGGGTACATGTTATTCAAATCATCGGAGTAGAGTTCACAAGAAGAAAACCTCTCCTTTTTTAATGTAATGAATAATTTACCAGCTTTAACTTGAACAGAACACCACATTGGCAATGTTTCCTCTGTCTGGAGAGTATTACAAACAGATTCAAACTTTTCGCTCATATTAATAGTTGAATCGGCAGCAGCAATAGATTTCAATTCCATTTCTTGACCTGAATCTCGATCACTGTTCTCAACACTTTCAACAGATAAGTTATGATCAATCTTTTTGATTAATTGGCATGACAAAATATCATAAACGTATAAGAACCCAGTATCATCCATTGCAGCAACATGTCTCCGATTATTAAGTAACTTACATTTAATTAAACTTGATATCCCTCCAATATTAATCAAAGGTTTATCATTGAACGGAACTAAACTAGTAACATCTGTAAGGGGATCTAAATTAATTATCTGTTTCTTAATCAATGTTTTAACATTATCACTATCATCGTTAGAAAATGGGTCCAGAGATTCATCTTCTTGAACATTACCTTCAGTGGATAAATCAATTAGAAAATCTTCATTAATTTCACCATTCAAATCAACAAAGCATGAAAAAATTGGTGAAGAGTCCAACAGTAGCTCTTCTTTTCTAGTGCCATCAAAATTATCTAAATGGTGTAAACTCAAGGCACGATCAATTTGATCTAAATCCTCATTACTTAAAATACTCACCAAATCTTCATCATTTACCGAATTGACAGATTGTGCAGAAGATGGGTTCAAGGCATCCAATTTTAAGTTAACCTTTATACCTTGATATTTGACAAAGTCATCAAGACAAGGATCAACCCAACCAGATATGAAATTGGTGTTGACGTTCTTTGAAGAAGAACTGGTTGAAGTCCAGACTTGGTTTGTTCCAGGTGTTAATGCAATCGATGTTATACCAGTAGAATGTGTGCTATTCGAATTGTAGTCACCAATTAAAGTAGAAAGACCCATTGCCTCGTTCAATTTATATGAAATGTAATCATCTGCAGGAGTGTCATTTGAAGATGCTCTAGTATCAGTCTTAAATAACAAACCCATTTTATCAGCAGAGTAAAAGACACTCAGATCATTACATGTCTTTGGAATTTCAATTGACCAAACAGGAGAGTCATGAATATCAAAGTTTCTTAAAACTCTGGTAGATCTCATATCCCATAGTTTGATTGTTGAATCAGAAGAACCAGATAGGATCATATTGTTTCTTGTAACAAGAGATCTAATATTTTCTGTATGCCCAAGGAATGTCTTGATGGGTTTATCCAGCGGGGATCTTCTATCAAACATCTTTATGATATTTGTTGGGCCGCCAGTAATGATTAAGTGATCTGCACAATCTAATGAATAAATAGAACCTTTATCACTTTGAGATTTGAAAGATGAAATAGGAATACCCTTATTCATATCCCAGACGTTTAAACATCTATCTAATCCACCAGAAACTATCTGTGTAGCATAATCATTATTATAATTGATCTTTTTGATGTAATCTGAATGATAACCTAAGGTGGTCAATTGGTTTGCATTATAATTCCAAATTCTAATAGCCATATCATTTGAGCAAGTTGCAATCAAAGAATGATCTAATAATTGCATATCGTTAATCCAATCTAAATGTACACTGTTTGTTTTATCTAAATATGGTTCAGCATTTGGTTGCTTATATTTACCATTCAATCCCAAATTAGTTATATTATTTTCAATATTTAAAATCACATCTTTATCATGCCAGTTAGCCTCCACAAACCCTTTAATGTCATCTTCTTTATTGGATGCTGTATTAAATGGTTCAGTTAAATTCCAAATTGAAACTTGACCATCTCGACCACCAGAAATCAACGTATTGTTAGAATCATTATATAAAAGTTTATTAACACCGATCGAATGTCTCCCGGCATTTTCACTACTAGTGGCACCAACAATATACGTCAAGGATTTGCTGTTAGACATTTAAAAAGGTTATATCTTTGATAATACTTCACAGAATGAATTGTAGTTCGCAGAAAATGTTATTAAAGAGAGTGATAAAGGTTACGTAATGGTACACATATTCATATGGTTTATAAAAATACCTCTTCTGGTATCGCATTACAAACCGTCAATAGTCTTAGGACTGATATCAAGAGAGAAGTCGGATTCCAATTTCACCTTCTTCAAGTTGGGGAATTGCTGCTGGTCGTTTAGACCTCTTTTAGATCCGTTTAGTTCAGATTTGAGATTTTCTTCCGTTCCCGTAAGTGAGGAGGAGGAAGATGATGATGGGGGTTCTCCCTGGTTCATAATCTTTAATTCTTTGCTATGCATTGCATTAAAGGCTTCCAGTGATTTTAACGGTGAATCTAAATTGGAATTCATATGGAATGTCATTAATGGTTTAACTAAGGTCATAACATCACCAATTTGTAAAAACCTTAAAGTAGAATCACGAACCCCATATTGAAAAAGAGATGGGTCGGATGCAGTAAATTTAGTTTTAATATTATCAAATCTTGACAAATCTAAAGACTCAATACTGGCATTTTTAATAATTTCTTCAACCTGATCAAAATCAACAGACGCCGACATCATATCAAGCGAAAGGTCGTACCTTTCAATACGCAGGTCAGCGTTAATTTGTACTTTCAATGACCCTTGGTGTAGTAGCCGTGACTTATCAGGGAAAACCGAAGTACAGAAAAATTTTGATGATTCTAATGAAGTTGAGCCGTCAATTAAAACTTTTGCTCTAACTAGCTTGCAATGAACGTCAATATCAACTCCACTTTGGAAAAGTTCATGAGATAAATGTGATAATATACAATAAGAAAAGTCATAATACTTTGCATCGCCTGTTAAATTAAGAGATACGGAAATATGTGCTGTTGGACTAAAATAGTCGTTTATGGCTAATCGTTGGTAATCTATATTAGTGGTAGCCATCTTTGTTGATAGTAAATCATGAAATTCATGTAGTCTAACAATTGAAATATTTGCTAAGTTTCGATGAATTTCATTAGATAATGGTATTCCTGGTTGCTGTCTTTGAGAAGGATGTCGCATCTGTTGAAACTGAATATCTTGAGGGACAATTGGTTGAGTCTGTTGCTGTTGGGGTTGAATATTTCCCTGTTGAAATTGGGGTTGAATTTGTTGTTTCATTTGTTGTGGCGGAATTTGAATTTGCTGTTGCATTGGTTGTTGTACTTGAATTTGCTGCTGCTGAACTTGTGGTATTTGCGGAACTTGTTGCCGTATTTGTTGTTGTTGTATCTGTTGTTGTTGTATCTGTTGTTGTTGGATTTGGTGCTGCTGCTGTTGAAATTGTTGTTGTTGTTGTTGTTGTTGCTGTTGATGTTGTGTCATACCACTATGACGAATTGGTCGCTTCTGAGGTGGTGGCTGGAGTTGAAATTGAGGTTGAGGTCCAACCTTTGCTATTTGAGGTCCATTATTTTGCTCAGTAAGTGTTTGTTGACTATTGTTTTGTAGCATATAGTTATCATTAACTAAACCATATGGTGTAGCAGCTTGCGAGGCATGTGGTGAATATGGAGGTTGAGATTTGATAGACATTCTACGTTGAACATATGCTGGTGATTCCGGTAATGATCCATCTATTTTATTACCATTATTTGTAGCGTGATTAAGATAGCCAGGCATACCTCTATCCACAGCTGAAATAGCTAGGGCGTTGCCTGAAACCATCTGTGCATTTATCGAAAATGCATCTTTTTTAGTACTGAAAGATGGACGATTGTTTTGAAACGTGTTGTTTTGGGGAGGAACATTTCCTGACCATCCATAAACCTCTCCATAATCAACGTTGGTGCCACTAAAAGTGTCCATTTAATTTTATGTATAATAGATAGATTATAGTTTAACTTAGAGATGAGAAAAAGTTTATTTAAAAAACTTAGGAAAAAAAATACAGAGACAAAAATATTACCCTTTTCTCGATTTAATTCCGGTTTTAAGATCAAATTCAACTTTATAGCCTTTTACAATAAGCTAAGTGTAGCAAAGGTAGTGTGAGTATAAAGCTGATAATTTTCTGTTTATGATGACATTCATTGGTACCTGTTAAATTCAACAAAAGTGCTGAATTGGGGTCCTTTTATATGCTCAGTATAGTGTCTCCCTTCTGTTTTAGCCATTTCTTACTTTTATATCTTCTTATATTAGAATTTAAAAACTATTTAAACAAAAGAATATGTTGTAAACCATATTCAGGCCTTGGAAAGGATCTTCTTCTTCTTAGAAAGTTGCTTCTTCTTCTTTTCTAAATCTGCCTTACGGGCGTCTTGCTTGTTCAAACCATATTGCATCTTCTTGTACAATTTACGTTGTTTGTTAGACATCATGATCATCTTTAAGTCCTTTTCTTCATCACCAGTGTCTTCGATCTTTCTCTTCTTCTTGTTGGAATCCTTAACATCAGAGTACTTAACACCAGCAGCTTCTAATTCTAATTCCTTTTGTTCCTTCAAATCATCATCGATTTCTTCTTCGTCCACTTCCTTATCAGCATCTTCTTCAGCAATATCTTCTTCTTCTTCTTCTTCATCGTCTTCGCCTTCCTTGACTTCAACTTCAGCAGTTGGATCATATGAACCAGAATCACCCCATGGAGATAAATGTGGAGGTAATGTTTCGCCAGGGGCATAATCAGAAACATTTAAAAATTGATTATTATTCAAAGAATCAAAGATCCATTGTGGTTGGATATAGGTTCTACCTTGAACCTTCTTAATGATTTTAGGTCTATCGACAATTTGATGAGTAACGTTAGATAAATCAATATCAGAAATATCATCTAATTCATCTAATGCTGCTTCACTAATAACCCTACCACCGGCTGAAAGGATAACAAATTCTAAAACATCAATTGGAACCTCTCTACCAATGAAAAAGGTAAATTTAGAAAATAATTGAGAAACAGGGTTGGCATATTTAGATGGTTGTGCTAATTCATCACCAGCGTTTTTATTATTATCCTTAAATTCATCTAATTCAGTTTCTTGAACGTTTTCAACTTCAATTTCTTCTTCGGCTTCGTCTTCTTCCTTGGCATCAGCTTCAATGGCCTTTTCAAGCTCCTTGCTTGAAAGATGGGTTTCTTGTTCTTCGCTATTCTTAACACCTTCGGCATCTGGTAATTGTAAAGTATTTGATTCATTGGTTTCTAAAATGTACATTGAAATACCACCAATACCCTTCATTCTATTTTGATTGATCTTTGGTGGGTACACTAATTCAGCATCTGTGTATAACTTGTAAAGAACAAAATGTAAGAGAGTTGAATAAAATTCAAGGAATGATTGCATAATCTTGAAATCGACATCTGATGGAATATTTTGTGGGAACTTAAATGGAACAAGCCATCTGACTTCTTCACCTCTCACAGTAGCAGAATAGTAAACACCCTTAATGGAAACAAAAACCTTCTTTAAACATCTTTCTCTTGCAATGTAAGCTAACCATTGGTTAATTAAATCGTTGGCATCCTTAGTAATTCTTGCAGAGACCTTTGAAGTAGCTGGCATATTAGCAAAAAGGAATAACATGTTAAGAGCATCATCCAAATCTCTAATAGCATCTAAAAAGGTTGGATATCTTTCCTTGATAACTCTATCTAATTGATACTTTGGTCTGTTTTCTTCTAAACGTTTTGCACTGGCAATTTCACCCTTACCAAGAGCTTTTGTTAATTTCTTTGCAAAGGTCTTATGTTCTCTAAACTTATGTAAAATAGGTTCATGCATCAAATATTGAATATCTTTGGCATAATAAAAGGTAACTGGTGCAGCCTTACCCCTATTGGCCTTCTTCTTATTTCTTGGTTCTCTTGGATAGATACCTTTGAAAATACATAATCTTCTGAAATCAGCTAAAGTAACTTGTAACTTTCTAATAGCTTGTGTTCTAGTAATAAAATTCTTGGCATTACCAGATGTATGCTTCTTCTTAATTGGACCCATCTTTTAAACTATCTACTAATTCAATCTTAAAAGGAGATTCACTTGAAATCTGAAAAAAAAATTTCACTTTTTTTTTATAAAAAAAACTTTTCACACAGCCTTGAAATATAAAAAATTTCATCATATGCTTACGTAACTGGAAACGGAATTTGACATTTACATTTAAATTAAATTCTTTATTGATAAAGATGTCAATTAGAGCAGCATTGAAAACAACAAAGGATATACAGAAGTTTTTAGGAACTTCATCATGGTCCACCAGTTCTCTTTTACATGGAAATAATGGACAGAATATGAATATCACCAATGATATGCTTGACTCTTTGTTAGATCTTTCAGGTTTATCAAGAGATATTACTGAAGAACAACGGAATAAAATAGGTAAATTGTTAGCAGAGCAGCTTCGATTTGTCGACTCTTTAAAAGATGTCAAGGTTGACCGTGTTGACAGATTAAAGAGATTAGTTGATGATAACAATGATAAATATTTGGATTATTCTGGCTTAATGAACCAAATCAATGCATTGGAACAAGATGTTAGTAAAGGTGAAGCTGATGGATGTTGGGATGGTGTGTCGTTAGCAAAGGAATCAGAAGATGGTTATTACGTGGTTAATGAAGGATTGATTAAAAAGGATAAATAGAAAGATGTACCCTTTTATTCATAAGTTGGCACCTCCTACTAGTGTTGCTCTTTTGCTTTTCCAATAAAACTTCTTGTGAATATGTATATAATTGTTGGCAACAAACACATTCACTAAACTTTATTCTTATTTTTCTTTACTGTATCTTGTTGAATCTTTTGAATTAATTTATCCTTTTTAATCCATCTATTTTCAACCCATTTTTCTAGTTTATTTCTTTTTAACGGAACTCTTGATAAAAATTTACCCTTGACATGAACCGCTATAGTATAACTTTTATCAGTAAAACCTAATGCATCGAATAATGAAGGACAACCAAATTCAACATGCCCAGTTTTTTCATCAACATGATAATAAACTAAAGTCATATCATAAAGTCTAGTAAATTTAGTCTCGTATAGTCCACCAATAGCATTAGTAACACCCCCAAACCTTGGATAAAGAAGATGCTTGAAATTAGGTAAATAATACTTTTCCCCCATTAATTTTTGAAGTTTGGCATCCTTATCAGAATAAATATTGACTTCAGGGAACATAACAACCCATTGAACATCGCAATGAGAATCATTTAAAAAGGTGTCAAATAATGAACCTAAAGTTTCACCATCTAATTCCCAATTTTCATCACTTTGGAATATATTTTTAATATAATCAAAAGTTGGCACAGACCAAATAGTGAACCAAGTGAAAAAGGATAAATGAGGCATGAGCATATTTGAAATACCTCTTGCAAATATTGGTACGATTTGATTGACATTATCAGTCTGGAACTTTGAACTAATATCACTTTGCTGAATCAAATACCCAAATATAATATAATCTATTATACCAGCATGATTGGATAAAAGTAATGCATTTTCAAGTTCTAACCGATCACCTAAGAGCTCAATATTCCAATGATTTTTTTCCAAAACAAACACACAAATAGTCCAAAACCCCATTTCTAGCTTATGGTTCCAAGTTCTCTCTGCTGATGGTGATAACACTTGAAGAAATGGAGACATACAAAAGGCGTAAATGTTATAGGCCATGAAGTAACAAAGAACGATGTTGATATAACAAAATGTTCGAAGCAACCTAGGGTAGTTTTTCCTGTTAATTTCGCTGGGAATGCCTATATGGCGGTACATCTCGTTATTTAATGTCATAATGAACCACTTTGTAATTTCAATATTGTGATTTAGAAAGAAAAATGAGCTTTTTGATTCTAAGAAAATTAAAAATTGAATAATTGCCGTTTTAGGACACCGTTTAAAAAATTTTATCAAGCTGAAAAAATTTTAATACCATTTAAACCTTTAAAAACACAGTTATTTCTTTTGAAATATAGAGGTAATAACAAGATAATTAGAAATGTCTCGTGTGATTGTCAAGGGGTTGCCTAAATACTATACACAAAAGCAATTAGAAGAACACTTTTCCAAACAGGGCTTGTTTACAACGGATGTTCAGTTACGTAAGAATCAGAATGGTGAATCAAGAAGATTTGCATTTATTGGATTCAAAAGTGAAGAAGATGCACAAAAGGCAGTTGATTACTTTAACGAATCCTATATTGATACATGTAAAGTTATTGTGGAGTTGGCAAAGACATTTGTTGATCCAACAGTTCCAAAATCATGGAAGGAAAAGAGTAAGGAACGTAGAGATTATTTGAAAAAAGTTGAAGAACGATTAGAAAGAATGGATGCATCTAAGAATCAAAAGAAGAAGAGAAAGTTGAATAATAAGACACCTATTATTGATGAAAATAACAAGCAATTAAAGGAATTCATTGATGTCATGAAACCTGCCGTTCAACAAAGATCGTGGAATAACGGTGTTGAAGTTAACATGGATGGTGCTCCAACTAACGAAGCCTTAGAATCAGCTTTAGGTGTTGATAAGAACGTTGATGAAATTGAAGAAAAGGAATCTGATGATGAATATGAATCATTTGGTAAGAGGGATAATAAGGAAGACCAAGATGAACCAATGATGACATTAAATTCAACCAAGAACGTTGAAGAAGATGAACCAATGATGGCACTGCAGTCAGCTAGGGAAGTTGACGAAGATGAACCAATGATGTCGTTGGATACTTTAGAAACTAAGACTGATACTCCAGTTGAAGAAAAGAAAGTAGATGAAGACATAGATGATATGGATTGGTTTTTAAAACATCGTACAAGAATTGTTGAAAAGCCAAAGGAAGAAAAAGAAGTCGAAGAAGTTGTTACTGAAGAAGCACAAAAGGTTGAATCCGAACATGAAGGTGAAGCTGACAGTGAACCTGAATTATCACCAGAAGAACAAAATATGGAAAAGGTCTTACAAACAGGACGTTTGTTCCTTCGTAATATCCTCTATTCATCAACAGAAGATGATTTCAAGCAATTATTTAGTACATATGGAGCATTAAAGGAAGTTCATATTGCTATTGATACAAGAAATGGTAAATCTAAGGGGTTTGCATATGTTCAATTTGAAAATTCAAAGGATGCAGCAAATGCATTTATTGAGTTAGATAAACAAATTTTTCAGGGTAGATTACTTCATATTCTTCCAGCAGATGTTAAAAAGGAACATACATTAGATGAATTTGAATTAAAGAATATGCCCTTGAAAAAGCAAAAATTACTGAAGAAGAAATACGAAGCATCAAAGCAAGATTTTAGTTGGAATTCACTTTATATGAACAATGACGCCGTTTTAGATTCAGTTGCTTCTCAATTAGGCATTAGTAAAAGTGAATTGATTGATCCAATGAATTCATCATCTGCTGTTAAACAAGCACTTGCAGAAGCACATGTTATTGGTGATGTTAGAGGATATTTTGAATCAAAGGGAGTTGATTTAACTAAATTTAATACCAGAGAACGAGATGATAGGGTCATTCTAATTAAGAATTTTCAACATGGTACAACGAGAGAAGACCTTGGAGAATTATTTGCACAGTATGGTGAATTAAATAGAATTCTTATGCCACCAGCGGGTACTATAGCAGTTGTTGAATTTAGAGATGTCTCAGGTGGTAAAGTTGCATTTAATAAATTAGCATTTAGAAGAATGGGTAAATCGATTCTATATCTTGAAAAGGGGCCGAAGGATCTCTTCACTAAGCCAGCAGAATATGATGATCAATTAAAGAAAGGTGATCAAGTTGAAACTGAAAGTGGTAAAGATATTCAAGCTAATGCAACGGATATTTTGGATATCGATAACGAAGAAGATGATGAAAGTGGACCAACCACATCAATTTTCGTTAAGAATATTAACTTTGCCTCAACTAATTCTGATCTTGCATCAATTTTCAAGCCATACCCAGGATTCATTTTATCAGTTATTAAAACAAAGCCAAATCCAAGGGAAAGTGGTTCTACTTTAAGTATGGGGTTTGGGTTTGCAGAATTTAAAACCGTTGAACAAGCCAAAGCTGCTATTAATTCATTAGATGGATATTCCCTTGATGGACATAAATTACAATTAAAGATCTCTAACAAGGTTAATAACCAAGGACAAGGCAATAAGAAGAAGAATGGTAAAACAAGTAAAATTATTGTTAAGAATTTACCATTTGAAGCAACACGTAAGGACGTTTTCGAATTGTTTAATTCATTTGGTACTTTGAAATCTGTTAGAGTTCCAAAGAAATTCGATAGATCAGCTCGTGGGTTTGCATTTGTGGAATTCTCAACTGTTAAGGAGGCTATTTCAGCAATGGATCAATTACAAGGTGTTCATTTGTTAGGACGTAGATTAGTTTTAGATTTTGCTTCATTAGAAAGTGAGGATGCTGAAGATGAAATTGAAAAGTTAACAAGAAGAGCCAAGACTACCATGAATACTAGAAAGATGGCTGATATTAGATCAATGAACTCCGGCAAAAGAAAGATTGATGCTGACGAAGAAGAAGAAGAATAAAAATATTATGGTTTAAGACAAGGTTTATAGTTTAAGCGAACGTTATTTAATAAATAAAATGGATTAATTTAAATTAAAATATAACATAGGGAATATTGCTTTAAAGAGAAACTTCTGCTAATTCCTTTTCTAATGCTTGTAATCTAGCTTCAACAATATCTTCTTCTTCGGCGACTTCATTATCTTCGTCATCTTCATCTTCATCTGATTCATCTTCATCTTCGGAATCCAATTCTTCTAAATCGTCTAATTCATCTAATTCACCAACACCTCTTTGTTCAAAGATATCTTGAATTTTAGTAAGGAAATCGGAATCTTCGTTGAATCTATTACCGTTTAACTCTAAACCACTCAGATCCTTAAAGTTAACAATTGCACGTGATAAAACATCCAAGGAATTTTCATCTAACTCGTTATATTGTAATCTTAAGATTTGTAAAGAACTTGATTCTAATTGGGCAAGAGCATTGGCGAGCAGAAGGGAACCCTTTGGTTTTAAAAGACAATCATTTAAGTTTAATTCAATTAACTTAGTCCAATTTGGTAAAGCAATAGAAAGAGCATTAGAACCTGCAACTGTTAAGGTATTATCTTGTAAATCAAGAATTTCCAATTCCTTTAAATTAGAAAGACCATTTTGGATTAATGCAGAGATACCACTTGGTCTAATACCATTTTGATATAATTTAATTTCTTTTAAATGATCATGAGCACGGAATCCAATTGCAAGTGCATCACATGAACCATTTTCTAATCTGTTTCTACCACACCAAAACGACTTCAATGATTTAGAACCCTTTGTTGATTTACGAAGTTGTGCATTAGAATAAAGTGCTTTACCGATTTTAGCACCGGACAATGGACCTAGCCCATTGTTTGATAAAATCAAATGTTCAATAGATGTCATTTTAGAAATAAAGTCCTTAAGGTGAAGGATTGTATCTTGACCAAATGCATTATCACTTAAATTTAAAACTGAAAGGTTTGGCATTTGAAGCAATGCAGAGAAAAGGTAATCAAGCGAAGCAGGAATTTCGAATCTATCTCTAGAAACATAAATATCTTGGAAATTGACTTCAACAATAGTGTCCTTATGTTTCAACATGACATCAGCAAGTAAGCTAGAACATTCAGGAGAGATAGTGTTACCAGAAATATCAACGCTTTTAACATTAGTCAAGTTTGAAAGTTGATTAAGATATTCATCGATATCATCACGTGTATCGAATTTCAAACCTTTGTTTCTAATAGAAAAGGAATGGACATCTGGAATTTGAACCTTAGAAGTGTAACTAGTAGTCATAATTGAAGAAAGAGAGTATAATCTTCTTTTGTACTTTATATATATATATAGAAAAAAAAAGGATTCGTTATATGACAAGAAAAAAAATTTTCAATTATTTATATAAAATATCCAATATTTTAACAGTGGTATATTAAAAAAAGGTGAGTTTAAGGAAACGAAACTCAGCTCTTCTTCTTGAAGAGAGGAGCACCAATGTCCTTACCTCTGAGCTTGACGCCCAATGCTCTTTCCATCTTGGCCAACACTTGTTGGTTTGGGGTGGCTCTACCAGATTCGTAATCATTAACAACAGTTGGCTTTTCGTTGATCTTAGTGGCAAGGTCCTTTTGAGTCAACTTAAGGTCTTGTCTTGCCTTTTGAAGAGTCTTACCGACAGAAGCATCCACCTTCTTTGGGACGATGATGTCATCAGAACGATCAACCTTTGTAAGATGTTGACCTTCTGGTGTTGATCTTGAATTGGCACCACCATATTTCTTGTCAACGGAGGTAACAGCACCGGTTCTTCTAGCAGCATTCAGGTCAGCGGCTGTCTTAATCACACGCTCTTTTGGTGGTGCAGTACCAACACGAGCCTTACGGCCAACAACTGTAACAGCATCCCAATCAGACATTTTTAAATTATTCAATAAGTTAATGAAAAGTGACGTCCTCGTTAACAAATGGGAAAAATTCAAGCTTTTTTTGCCACCAGAAATTCAAATTGAAACCTAAGACTTCTTCGAATGCGCCACATAGTATTTGTGGCGCATGCATTGGTCAAATACCAAGATCAAATGTGTCATTTGAATACAAAACATTTATTCCAACATCTTTTTAATAAATGTGTATCCCTGTTTCCATATTTCATCGCTTTGTTTTTGTTCTGCGCTCAACGAAGTCCTCATTTCTTCGTTTACCTTAGGTTCTAATTTTGGTTTGGCTTGAACCGGAATCATAATATCTGCATTATCGGCAGCTGTCACATATTGGAAACTCTCTTGACTTAAACCAAGAGAATCGCTAAGTTTGATGTTACTATATGGGGTATTTTTAAATTTCAACTGTAATAAATCTAATTCATCTTGGAATTCAGAATTTATATACACAGATGATTCTAGTAACAATGGTGGGATAGTATATTTCATTACAGTATTGGGTATTTGATCTTTATTTGTATCTATTATTTTAAGTATTTCAAATAATTGAGATTGATACTGTCGTTTGTAAATATTCAATCGTGAATTTAATGGTTGTGATATCAGTTTAGAAGCAAGGTAATTTCTATCATTGAATGTGAAAGTATAATCAGATTGAGAGCCCAATTGTGAATTTAAATCTGTAATATACGAGCTCTTCGTTGATGTGTTCTCTATTGCCGTCTCTTGAGAATCGATGAATATATCAGCAGTTATAACCCACGTCTCCCAACATCCGATATACCTTGCTGTATTTTCTTTTGTATTAATCAGCCCCTGAATAATCTGTAAATCACTAACTGAACCTGTTTTTGATAATAATGATTCATAAAATTTGATCATGATCATAACTGTCATAAAATTACCTCCCGTGTTATCCATTGGCATAGAATGGAGACATTTATTTGCGTCCAAATGAATGGAATCTATTTTAGACTTTAGCATCTCATTCAATTGATCAATATTTGTTATCTGTGGGTAATTAACACCTAAAGAAGCAGCTTTAACTATGGGGTTAACTTTCCCCAAGAATCTCGAAAAGAAGAGTGTTGATAAAACACCCATAATAGACTCATCCAATTGTTCTATTTCACATAATAAATACACTTGATGTGTTTTCATAACGCGTTATCAAACAAATAGTTCCTTTTTTAAATCAATTAAAACAATAAAAAGGCAAAAAGAAAATAATTATTTCTGTTAATGTTAGCAATGAGATGATATTACGTAAGCATAATCAGCATTATATTAACGATCAAACTTGTTCAATGTATGTTTGATAACCTTCACAGAGGACACTAGTTCTCTCTGCATATGTTGGAGATGATGTTCAGTGTCAGAGACCCAAACTTCTGTTTTCTTAATTCTTTCTTCACCTCTTTGACCATCCATGCGATGAGCAGATTCCATCCAGATGGCACGTTTAGTGTCAAGTGCTTCGAACTGCAAATTTATATCTCTCAGTTCATCAAGATATGTTCCATAAATGTATTCAAAAACATTAGAAAGTATTTCCCAATTGTATGGTGGTATTTCTTCAAGTGATGAGCCAATTCCTTTTAATTGTTGATGTAGATTGATAAACTCGGACATATTTGGGTCACCTTCAATACGTTCGTTAGTAAATTCGTTTACTAACTTGGTAATGAGCTCTCTTTTGAAGTCTGGTGGTTGTAATATCGGTTCCCTTGGTTCCATTGGCACTGTTTCTTGGCTGAGCTTTTGAGGTGGGTCACAATCCATATTATTACTGGTGTCACCAAATAAGACATCTGTTGACGTATTAGGATCTTGTTTACTAGCGATCTCGTCAGTGTGTGATTTCGCCCCTATTGCTTTGCTTTCTTGTGACATTTACTATGGTTTACTAGTACTTTCTGGAAAAAGAAGCTAAGTATGTATTAAAAGAAACCAATGTATACGCGTATGGAATATTCAATCTTAAGAAGGTTAGATGGTAGCTACGAAAAAAGTAGTTTTGATGTTGATACAGTGTTGATCTGGTAGTAGTTGTTTTGACTGAGACAGAAATATCCACAATGTAGGAAAACATCTATTTTGTTAAAGTTCTACAATAATCATTACGTTCTTTAATGGCAAGACAATGGAAGTGTATAGGTTAAGCAAATTTTATATATTGAACTTACTATAGAGTTCATAGTCGTACTCAGGTGTTTCATACTAGAGTCTATTAAGAGCTCAACAGTGCACTGTCTTGCCGAAAATAAGGTGTTGAATAACAACGAAGATTCAAACAATAAGGAGATCACAATAGGCACTGAGGGGAATTTATATGGCATAGTACAGAAAGACTCTGAGTATACAAAAGAGCTCAGTACGTAATTACAAGTGATAGACTCCCAACACCATCACTACAACCACCACCAGTAGTAGTGCACCTTTATAATACACACTCTATCAAGACATACCACCTCCTCCTCCCTTGTTTTCATTTCCCTTCTTAATTGTTAATTTTACTTCTCTGTCTTACAAAAATTTTTATGGTACCATATATCGTGCCATACAAAAAAGGGGTCCTACATTTCAATTTGTATGTGTTTTTCGCAAATTTGTGAATATTACTATGGCAACTTCTAACTCTGTGCTCTCCTACAAACTAGTACAGGTGTCCCTGACAACATCTTTGAGCTGCGTCTTCTTCTTAGTGATAGTACCATCTTCTTCAACGTCGAGGTACCACACGCAGTCAAGCTCTCTAAATTCCTCCTGCAAGTGTTTCAAGACAACACCATAGTTCAACCCTACTTGTTCATCTGCATGCGAATCATCACTTAAACAGAATTTAACTCCCTTAAAAATCATATATTTCATAATATCATCTTTAGGATAAGGTGTATCCCAGCCTTTACGAATAGCAGCAGAATTCAATTCAACAAGAGAATCAATCTCAACAATAACTTCAACACATTGTTCGATAACTCTCCAAACGTCAGGCCATTTAGCCTGAATTTGAATCCCCTTATTTTCAATATCAAACAATCTAATCAAATCAAAATGTGCAACAATTTCGGGTTTTAAAACTTGTAGCATGTTTAAAACTGTTTCAAAGTATCTTAAATAAAATGTCTGATAATCGTTATTACCAACAATTTCTAGAGCATTCATCCAACGTTCTCTATCAAAGTCAATATCAATTCCATTCAAATGATGAACAGACCCAACAATTAAATCTGCTTTATATTCTTCTCTTAATTTAAGTGCCAAATCAAAATGTTGTTGGTTAATACCACCTTCTGCTTCAAATCCAACTAATAAATGGGTTCTATTACTCAGATTATTGTTAACCCTTTCTTGTAGTAATCTTGCATGTTTCATATAGGCTTGGAAGCTGTCATCGAGATCCTGAACACTGAGATCTTCTTCTTCTGGATACATGTATTCTCTCGATAATCTTGGCATATGTTCAGTAAGACAAAACACTCGAAATTTCATATCAATGGCCCTTTGAACAACGGACTCTAAGGTGTTCTTGGCATGACGACAATAACTACCAGAGTGTGAATGATGTGAATAAACCATATTCTTTACTTAATGAATCGGTAATTTATATCAAAATAATTTTTTATACATACAAGTAGAGCATTGAGATTCCAATAAAAAAAATGCACTCCTTTTCGATCTATAAACATGAAATGTGTATATTCAATTATCGAATAACAATAAAAGTATCATCCAAAAGATTGATATTAATGATATTCTAATCATTTCTTCAAAACCCAAATCTTTTAAGACGATTCTTCCTTTCCTGTTCTTCTCTTTCTAATTTGGCCTTGATAACCAATGCCCAAAGTAATCCAATAACCATACCACCTAAATGTGCAGCATAATCAAAGCTACCCCATTTCAATAAACAACCAGCAAGGTTATAACCAGCAAATAATCCTGCTGCTGTAACTGCTCCTCCAGGAATTGGTAAAAAGAAAAATGAAATACCAGCTGATGGGAATAATGTTGCAAAACACGTAAAAATACCTGCAATGGCACCAGATGCTCCTAATGATCTACCAAAGTATCTAAACCCTTGTGCATATGCTAATGATGCCATTGATGACCAAGCTCCCGCTATTAAATACAATGATGCAAACCCGGGAACTCCTAAAACTGATAACATTGTACCAGAAAATGAATAAAGACATCCCATATTAACTAATAAATGAAATGGTTCTTGATGTGAAAATGTTGACATAAGCATTGACCAATTGTTTGTTCTATTCAATGCTGAACGATCCATAATAAAATAATTCTCCATTATTCTATATAATCTTGCATTTTGATAACGTAAATACCATAGTCCAAAAACTGCTGCATTTAGTCCAATAATAGACCAAATAAAATGAGTTGGGTGTTTCTTAAAGTATGATAATGGTGTATATTCAAATATATATGGCATGGCAAAATAACTGACTAATGAGAATAAGGAAACAAATATCAATGGTTTGATTATATTATTGGTGGAATTGTTATAATTTGGTTGACCCCAAATTTGTCTATTTAATTGACCATGAGTAGCGGCTCTTCTTTGCATTAAAATCTTGATTTGATTTCCAATAGAACCCATTGGTTTTAGTGGCTTTTGATGAAATGATCTAGAAAGCGACATAATAGGCAAATTGTTCATCGATGGTTTATAGAGTCTATTGATGAAACTCGTAGGTCTCACCATCGAAGTTCTACCGACAGTTCTCAATAAAGGAACTCCCAAACGCAAGCAATACATGGTTATATATTCACTAAACAAGAAGAATCCTCTGGATGGCAAATTTTATTTTATGAATAATCCCTCTATAAAAAAAGATATAAGTAAAAAATATGCTTAGCAAATATCACTTCCTTTTACATGTACTCAAAGTAATTGAATGGTATGTTGCCGATACTTCCATCGGCCATTTCAGCTTTCCACCATCCGCTATCATTCTTCTCCAATACTTGTACAAAATCGCCTTTTTTGAAGGACAAATCGTCTTCCTTTAACCCCTCAAAATCGTACAGGGCTACACCTTGACAAATAACTACTTGGGCCTTACGAGACAGTCGATCAAATTGATCTCTTCTGAAATTAACAATACGTAATGACTCCACCTTAGAGTTCACTTCGCTCCAACGACCTTTAAATTCACGTACTAAATCTTCAAAATACATTTGTGTGTTCATTCCTTCGATATTCAAATAAAACTGTTTCAAATTTTCAAATGATGAAAAAATATGAAATTGTGTATCGTGAACAAATTCAAAGACCATAACACTTATCTTCGTGGCTATTTTATCGTTTATTAAAACCAACATTGGCAATTCATGCTCTATGTGATCATTAATTGAATTTAATTTAATAAAGGCTTCTTCATATTTTCTTTGTACCTCATACATTCTTTTAAATTCCTTAGAACTCAAATCCCTTCTTAATTGTAACTTCTTATGCTCACTGGAATATTTTTCAACGTCAATCTCCATATAGGATCGTTCTTTTAATATCTTAACTATTGGTTTCAACGTTTTGATTATTTCATTAATTGTTTTATTCATTCTACTTTCAAACTTGTTAACATCATCAACAATAACATTTTCTAAATCTGCCAACCTGCTATTAAGTATTTCACATATCTCATTACTTTTACTATTTATCCCAGTTTCACTAATAAAAATCAAAGCCATAGACTCGTTAATCCCCTTAAGACATTTAATAAACCCTTTAATTTCCTTACCATGCCTAATAACCCAGCTTTGTAATACTTCATAGTTTTTTAAAATAGATTTCGTGTGTTCTATTTTCGAATTGTATGGATCATTGGTGCTTTTATCTTGAATACTTTGAATAATCAATTGAGGAGCCTATAAAATACTTTGTGTTAATATTAAACCAAATTTCATACTTTAACTAAAACCAATGTAAACATACCCTGACAATACTCTTTTCAATATCATTCCAATCAACTTGTTGAATATTGAGATTTAACTTCTTATTAAATATATCCATTTCAATATTCCATTGAAACAAATAAAAAGAGAAGAGTTGCCCTTCAGGTTAACCAAATGAGGATTAACAAAAAAGGGGAAAAGAATTCATGGCTTTTTACTAGGATGGCCAGCATCATACCCTGGCCATGCACTGATCTTTGGAATTCTTCTTCTAGTATATCCATTCGATTTATTGCTTTCCTTCAATACATTTTGTAATATCTGTGTTTTACTTACCGCGTCTTCGCCAGATTCTGAAATGTCTCTTTTGATATTGGCAACTTTATCATCAATTAATCCTCGTAATGCATTTATAATTTTAGTTGAGAATTCTTTATCAGTTGGTGAATTACCAGATATTGCCCAAACTAATCTCTTAACTAGTTGAATTGATTTAAGTGAATTTTCAAATGATTTATCTTGACTGTCACTTAGGTATTTGGGTGGCTTCAAGACTAATAGTGCCGCGTAATATAACATAATATGAATATGAATTGGAACATATTTTATAACATTCATAACATCTAAATCATTTAAAACGATATTTAAGACGGTTTCCGCTGCAGAAAGTGCCAATTCTGAAGAAACTTTACCACTTTGATATGGTGAGAGTTCTTTACCTAGTTCCATTTGTTCATTTTCATCAATATCTTCATCTTCACTGTCATCTTCTTCTTCCAAATTTTCAACAACTGGCGTTTCCTCCTCTGCTTCTTCTAAATTGAAATCAACAATTTCATCAAATTTTGGTAAATCAATCCCCTCCGAATGAAACTTTCTAACTGCGCTCGAATTGATATGCATCTTTGCAAAATTGTAATATATTAATGTTGATTTAGATGACCATACAGGATAATTATTAAATGGACTCAATAAAACCGTCCATTGAACCATCCATTTATCTAATTCTAAATTTGTTTTGAAGGGTAATCCAAATGATGATGGGGCTAATAAATCCCATGCTTCTCCTCCGAGGGCATTTGAAATGGCTTGATGATACTCAACTTGTGATACTAATCTCAAATTTGAATAACCTGATGTGCAAGCAATGTTTTCATTCTCTTCATCAACATCAAATTCATTCCCTCTACTATTTACTTCAACTATTTTATCTTCTTCTGCATCTTCCCCTACAGTTGAAGGAAGTAGTAATTCTCTACTTTTTGTTAAAATTTCATCATCTTTATTAAATAAAGACTGTCTATTAAATGCCAAACTTTGTTGCCCATCAAGAATATACAACAAATACCATAACTTCAAACGATCTGTTTTGGAAATTAAACTATTCTTTTTCTTGGGAGAAATTAAATTCATTGTACGTGCTAATTGCAATGCCAAACCTGTAAACATTTGATTTTTCCTAAACCAAAATCCACAAAAGCATAATGCAACAATAGTATTGAATGCCTCAACTTCATTTGTTGGTGCAGAAAACAAAACATCCCTCGATAATTGATAAAGTAATGATTCTAGTGGTTGTGATATCCTGCCCAAATCGGGATGATGAATAGATGCAATACAACAAATTGATGCTATTAAAAATGGACATGTATTCCATATATCATCAACGGAATAATGAGAAATGTCAAATCCAAATAGCTGTGGTGATATATTCTTATCAAAGTATTCAAATAATAGCTTTGCTTCCCCTACACTTAAAATGTTTTCAAGCCTTAAATTTGACGATAATGTAACACTTTCATGGCTATTTGGAGATGGTTCTCTAGTTGGAGAGTTTCCTGGCGTTGGTGTTTCGCTATATTCATCAGTTTTGCCTCTCTTAACCTGTGGTCCTCCGTTATACTCCAAATATCTTTTACTACCGGTATGATCTTGATCCTGATCACTGCCACCAACAGTTGGTGTTGATGGTCTACTTTGCTTTTCTAAAAGCCCTAAAATTGCACCTAGCTTATTATCAAAGTCATATAATCTATTTTCCACAGATAATTTCCAATGTCTGTTTGGTTGTGTTCCATTATCAGGCTCCGATTTAATTATTTTGCTTTCTAATAAAGTTGTAACCAACTCGTTATTTGAGCGACTTTCAACCGAAACACTTGGTGCAATAGGAATAGGACTTTCGGATTTCCCATTAGCATATTTATAGCTAGCAACTTTGTATTCATATACGCATTGAATCCCCTGTGCTTTGCATCTTTTACATGTTTCATCACTTTCGTCTTTAATACATTTAACCTTTGACTTTCGACAATTTGTGCATGCCTTTGGTCGCTTATCCTTTTTAATGATATTATCTCCGCTCGAATCATACGTTACCGCTTTGGGATATATCGGTATGCTATTGTTGGGGTTCATATTCCCACTGTTGTTGTTTCTTAGTGCAGAAAAGGCATCGCAGAGAATATTTTTTTGGATCCTCCAAATGGAGTACAGTACACAACTAATGGTACTTCTTTTCAATGAAAAATTGGTTTAAATCAATTGAAAAAATGCTCAGTAAGTTTTATTTAAATGCTATATGTTACTAGTTACACACTGGTATTATTTAGGTGATATTAAAATCCCATTTATTTGATACCTTTTTCCAATGGTTATCATAATTTTGAATTATAGCATAAAATTAGCAAAACTCTGTAGGGTAACAGAACATGCTGACATAGCACCACTATTTCTCAAAGGACATGAAACTCCCAAAATGTAGTACAGAATATTTAATATAGTATTTCACTATAATTGACAGAAAACAGAAATTGGTATTTCTGCCATTAAATCATATAAAAGGTGGATAATTTACCCTTGAAGGAAACCACTTTTATTCTTACTAGACTACATATCCAAAGCTTTTTATTAAGAGTTATAAGTATTCTATCTAATACCAATTACAAAAATGAGACTTGTTACCATCTTAACTTTATCTTCTGTTGTTGTTAATGCTCTTCCACAAAAGCAAAATATCGATGCTAGAGGGCTCGTTACTGACGAGGATACTACCCTGTACACCACTTTGACTACTACTGATTACTTCACGCCAACTCCATCTCCAGAAACTTCAATCACTTCTTCTGAAGAAGATTGTGAGTCTAGTACTAAGAAAACTCATGTTGTTCCAACTACCAGTTCTACGGAAGAAGATTGTGAATCCAGTACAAAGACAACTCATACAGTCCCAACTTCTACTCCTGTTAAACCAACTACAACCAGCGAAACCACTATTATTTCATCCACTACCTCTGAGGAAGAGTGTAACGAAAGCACTAAGACAACCAAAACTCATCCATCCACTACCCCAACCACTGCTCCAACTAGTACTTCGACTACTCATGTCGTTCCACCACCAACTTCACCAATCAAGCCAGTCAGTACACCTACCCATTCACCAATTATCCCACCAGTTACCACGCCAACCCCAGTTACCACTCCAACCACGGTTACCACTCCAACCACAGTTACCGTACCAACTAGTAAGCCATTGCACTCTACTAGTACAAAGAGTCATGTCAGTACATTTAGTGAATTTACTGCAGGTGCTCCAGCATTAGGTTCTCCAGCTAACGCTGCTATGGTTGGTTTAGCTGCTCTTTTGTTAATTTGAATTGTTGTTTAATACTAAATTGTGTATTGTTTTATTGCTGAGCAAAAACCATTTTATGGTGTTTTCAAAATCGAACTGTAATGCAAACTAACTATGATGAGTCTGCTCCTAACAAATTAAGTGTACTTTAATTCATATAATTGTTTTAGTTATTCCAATTGGTAATTACATGGTAGCATTAATAAATACATCGGATCTCAATTTTGAAATTTGGTTTGTAACCATCATTTACCAAATTACTAGTGAAAGGATTTATAAATAAGACTACATGGTTTCATAAGAATTGCTCCCTGATTTAAATATATGCCTTCTTTACTTTTCCGACTTACGATAAACTACCATATTTTTCAAAGTAAATAAATCCTCAACAAAAACAATTATCTCCATTACATCAACATTTTCTTCTTAAAATCACAATGTTCTTTGCCAATTCAAGGAAATATGTTGTATTAGGAGCTTCTGCGTCACCACTAAAGTTCGGTAATCGCGTTTTAAGATGGTACATTGGCAGAAAATTACCTGTTTACCCAATTAACCCAAGATCAACATCCATTGAGTCATTAACAGCATATCCGTCCTTAAATGAATGTATTTCGCAAATAGGCGTTGGAGAATCTGGTATTGGGGTCAGTGTCATTGTCCCGCCAAGCTCCGCTCTTGAGTCATTTAAGGAGGTTGTCTTCAACGGTAACTCTGATAAAATTAAGTCAATTTGGTTTCAACCTGGTGCTTATAATAATGAAGTTATCGATTATGTCAGCAAGCACTTCAACTTAGATGAATTGATTGCTGATGGTGAATGTGTTTTAATTACAGGATTAAGTAGATTGCATGGATTATAATACAAAAGTAAAAGATAAAGGTTTTGTTTTGTTATCTTCTATTATTATTATTGGTGGTGTTTGTAGTAGGTCTTTTAATATCGTGTCTTTTACGATCATCTCTTCTATCGTAATCGTAATCACGATCATATTCATAATTACGATCTCTGTCACGCTTATCACGTTGTTGATAGGTTGACTTATTTAAATATTGTGATCTTTGCTGCTTTGGTTGTGGTTGTTGAGATTGTGGTTGCTGCTGTGATGGTTGTTGTGACTGTTGCGACTGTTTCTGTGGTTGAACATGGCCCTGTTGACGTAACTCACGATAGTCTTTACGGGTTGCTTGTTGCTGAGAATGTCTGTGTTGTCTATTATCAGAATGTCTCTTTCGTATATCATCAACACTCTTATCATTCTTTTTATCTGTTTTGCTCCATTCATCAATCTTTGATTGAAAAACAGACTTCCAGTGATCAGTAATAACATCTGTAACACTTCTAATAGCAACTTTTCCTTCCAAATTAATAAATGAAATCATACCTAATGCACCTGTCTGTGGTTGGAAATGTACACCATCGCCAATAACATTGGTTTTGTTCAAGGACTGAGGGCATGAATCCGCCAACTTCAAAGATAATTCACCAATGATAGTTCCCAATTTCCACTCTCCATGTTCTTCTTGATATTCATTTAAAGCTCTCTCCAAGTATTTACTATTAGACGATTTCTTCAACATGAGAGTTTTCCATTCATTGAAAAGTTCATTCGATTGATCATTGTTTATTAAGACAAGTTGTGCCGGTTGTTCTGAACCTTGTATATATGAAATAACAACAACCTTTTCTTTAGAAGACGAACTTATTGATATCTTAGAAATTGGTGCATTGATATTTGGAGCAAGAGTCTTAATACAAGTTAAGGACCTGGCATCTAAAAGAAGTGCATTTCCATCTCTAGTACCAACTAAAATTACATCATCTGATGAAGAATATTGAACCGTTGATAACGGAGACATTGATAATGCTAGAGACTCCATTAATTTAATGGATAGTGAATCATCTTCTTGTATTTTACCAAGTTGAAAGATATTCAAACGACCATCTTGTCCACCAATTATAAAACAATCATCTTTAAGAGTCCATTCTAAGCAATTTAAAGAAACATCAATATCTAAACTTGACAACACCTTATAATTATTTCTGGTATCTAAGATCATCAACCTGTCATTCCACGTACCTCTTTCTCTATTTTGACCAGGTTGAGTAGGCAAATCCTTTGATGGGACTAGAACTTTGGTATAAAATAACAAGTACTTACCATTCCTTGAGTACTTAATCAACTGAGGTTTAATAGTGTCATTCAACCTTAAATCTATGATTTCAGGTGCCAATACACGTGATTCCTCTGGAAAACTATATAACACTAATCCTCTGGAAACGTTCTGGTTATCATTGGTTATCACAGCAAGCTTAGACTCCAATGGGTGGAAATCCATGGCACATATATTACGTGTCTTGACAGAAGGGGCAGCTCTGTGAGCCTCGGGGCCCAAATGGTGCACGGATAACATCTCCAATTTGTTTGAGAAGTGGGCCAATGAAGTACCATTGGCAGCAAAGACCAATATGTTTGTCGTCATGGTGTTTCACAAAGGCTGCTCAATTACCAAAGTTGATGTTGGTGAATAAGAAGTGTTGATTTTTCAATTTTGAGATTTCATCACAATAAAAAGACACGTATTCTTGATCTATCTTGTGGATATATATATCAAACAGTGTTCCATATTCCAAATGGTATGCCTCATTATATTTGGTGAGATCAATTACCCCCTATAGGTCTTTTATACTAACACAACAGCTTTAATCAGTCTACACAATCATTCCGTCAAAGAAAGGCCAACGAAAAGTTTGCCAATAAAATTGCCAAAGAAAGAAAAGGAGAAATCAAGAAGGCGCCAAAGACAGTCACTAAGCCTAAGCTTAATATTCCTACCTGGGTTCTTGTTCTTGTTGTTTTTGCTCTCTTAGGTTCTGGTGTTTTAGAAATACTTAGAATCTTCTTTTAATCTCATAGATTAAATAAGTTGTATTTCATGACACTCTTCTAATATTCTATTAATTGAAAAGAGTCATATACTCTATTTATTCCCTTCTTTAAGTATATATCGTGATGTATAATTATAATATGAAACAAAATTTTAGAAAAGGTAGATTTGATGCTACAAATTTAAACTTTTAAGGTTAACATTTTTCATCTTAAAGATAATGGAAATTCAAGAATTAACGTTCCCTATTCCCAATTTTCCACCGTTCAAGCTTCGTTCTTCGCTTATTGACAAGGATCCTGTTATTTGGGAACACTTGCTGACTGATTATATCACTTTATTCAGAAAATTATTGGCTTTAATACCCTCTAAACAAAGGGAATCTACTCAATACACACTTTCAACAAAGACTATTAATCAACTTCATTTGTTCATATCCACATTCTTAGCAGAATCTGCAGATGAAGTCAACCAAGTGTTTTCATTGGGAGCCATTAATCCAAATATTAGACAAAATCAACATTTGTTAAAATTAGCGGTGTTCTCATATATTAAGACATGTAACTTGGTTAATTTGAAATTGCAGGGTAAATCAACATGGAACTTTTGTAAAGTTTACTTAACTATGGCAGATAAGTACTCTCAAAGGGGTATTAATCAAGCATTTATTTCTATTCCTGTTATTAGGAAAATAGTTGAAGGTTCCATTAAGTCAAATGTCAATGGTAAAAGTGATGATGTCTCACTTATTAGATCACTACAAGACCAATTAGCAAAGATCATAGCTGAGGGAAAATGGAAAAGTGAAGATGATCAAACTTTGTATTTGCTATTAGGACAAAAGACTAAAAAGGGTGTTGGAGTGACATCAAATCAAAATAAGAAGAAAGTTAATGTAAAATCATCAAATTCTTCTGATAACTTTGCTGAGAGGTTTGTTAATCAACACTGGAATGATATATTACATGAAATCTATGCTAATGGAAATGGTGTTAATTCTAAAACATGTATTCAAGTAATGGCATTATCATTATGTTCGCTAACAACAGCAAAGGTTATTAAATTAATTAAGGATTTAGAAGTGAAATCCCTTGATCAATTGAAGACGTTCTTTCCATTATTGTCAAAGATTGTTCTATCTAAATCCTTTAACGATGTGAATCCAGATTTAAAGGACATGATTTCATTTTTAAGAATAAGGAAAGCAGCTAAAGTTCGAAACTTTTCCGATGAAAATATTGCTAGCATTCGGACGATTTTTCCACAGTTGAACACAGGACAAATCAAGAGCTTATTAGTTAAACATGACGATAATGTTGAAATGATAATTAATGATCTATTTGAACTTGAAGAAGATGAAATTGTGAATATTGAAGATTTTGATAAGAAAAGTAATCAAAGGAAACATAAAAAGCCAACAAACGTTGTTGATTTTGAAATTGAAGAAGGTAAAACTGTTCAAGTCATGTTTGGTAAAAAGGAACAAATTGTAAATGATCCAGATGAAGAATTGAAAAAGAAAACCTTGAGTAATGCCCTTGCCATGCTCTATGAAGCAGATGAAGATGAACCTGATGATACATACGCAGAAAACGAAATAACTTCAGGTTCACAATCACAACTGCAAAATCAAAAGATAGGCCATATTGAACAAGTTTTATTTGGATTGTTTAAAAGTAATAGGGATGCCTTACAACGTACCAATAGGAATACACCAACTAGACATGGACTAAAAAAGGAATTGAAATGGACTGACGAACAAATTGAAGGTTGGGCTAGAGTATTGGAGAAGAATCCTAGAAGGTTTAGAGAATTAGAAGAAAGGTTAGTTTTCGTTGATGGCAATTTAAACCAGGGAACAGGATTGAAACAACGAAGTAAATGGACGGCTAAAAAAGGTGAAGAGGAAGATTCTCCTAGTAGTGGAAGACGTCAATACGGTTCAAATGATAAACGTAAAGGTGGTAAACCAGCTAAAGTATCCTCAATTCAGGAGGAATCAAGTTCTAATTTCAAAAATTATATGAACAAGAAAAAGGAACAAAGAAACAAGGAGAAAAAAAAAGGACAAGTTGGTAATCATAATCGTAAATCAGCATCTATCAAGAAAAGTACTGTTTAATATAGTTATTATACGATTTTTTCAAAATCTCTTTTTTTTATTATGTACTTTATTTATGTAAAAAATGGAGAAAGTTAAATATAAATCATTATAAACCTAAGCTATTCTTAACACCAGAGGCTCTGACTAATTCAACATTTTCAGTAACTTCTAAGTTGTTACATAAGTTATTAATAATAGAAGAAGTAACTAAGTTATCAAACTTGGATAAGGGAGTTGGTAAGGTGAATTCTTTTCTCCAGTCAGCCTTTTCAATAGTAGCCTTAGGATTAGCTTGTAATTTTTCTTGGTTTTCCAAATCCACCTTGGCTTGCCAGTTATTAATGTTGGCGATTTCTCTATTAAGGTTCTTTTGGAAATAATTCATACTACCTAAATTGTAATTAAAATGATCAATAACTTGGAAAAGTTGATCAGTTGATTGTTTTATAAATTCATTATTAGTCGAAGAAGGCTTGAGGTTATCACCATCCAATGGTAAAATAGTATCATCTAAATCATTAATTTTTAAATTAGTTAAATGATTATTTTTAATTTCCGTTGATAATTCCTCCACTATGTTCTTATATGATAATTTATTTTCAATGAGATTCTTTGCAACAAATTTATGTTCCGAATTTGATGTCTTTATGAAAGCTTCTGTTAATTTATAAACCTTTAAGGACAAGAGACCATTTTGAGACTTAGTTGGGTCATAAACCACCAAAATAGCTGGTAAATCAGATCTTTGTTCTTCAATGATAACCCGTTGTAATTGTTGAAGAGAATTAACAACATTAGAAGAAATGAATTGGCCGTTACCAGCACAAACAAACCAACCAAGTAATTTCACTGCTGATTTTGTAGCTCTCAAAGTCTTTAAAAAGTCCACTTGAAAAGCAACATTAGATTGTCTCAATGAAAAGAAATCATCGTTGCTATTACTGCTGCTGCTATTATTATAACCAGGGAAATTAATAGCATGAGAGATATTAATTGACTTTTCATCTAAATTGTCAAACCCATAAATAGGTCCACAGACGGTGTTTGGAATCGCAGTTTCGGCGATCTGGGCCAATTTCAGCGCAACGGACGCGTTGACAGTGGCAGAATAGTCATTAGAAGCCTCCATTGTGGTTAAATCAAGCTTTTCTTTTGCTTTTCACTTAAAAAAGAAAAAAAAATTTTCAATTTCGTCCACTTTAAAAAAATTTTCATCTTTGTTCCCATACTAAAAGAAAAAATGTTCAACTTTAAACAATTCCTTTCTTCTTTTTGGTTTTTGGTGAGTCAGAAGAAACCGCTTTGATTTTTTGATAATAGAGGGAAGATAATGTCTGACAGTATTGAGAAGCAAGTTGAACAAGCCGCCGATGCCTTACAAAAGACCTACTTGGATGAACCTACCGGAGAGTATGTTTCCAAGTCTGAACTCAAGAAGAGACAAAAGTTAAGACAACTTGAAGCTAAGAAAGCTGAAAAGGCCGCCAAGGCCGCTGCCACTGCTCCTAAGATTGCTAAGGCAAAGGATGAACTGGCTAATCTTAACCCAGCTCAATATTTTGAATTAAGATCTGCCCAAATTCAAGATTTGAGAAAACAACATTCTGAAGGTAACCCATACCCACATAAGTTCCATGTTTCAACTGAATTCAATGAATTTAGAAAGGAATATGAACATTTGAAGAAGGGTGAAACTTTACCAGATGCTAAGGTCACCATTGCCGGTAGAATTATGGTCAAGAGAGAATCAGGTTCTAAGTTGAAGTTTTACAACTTACAATCCAACGGTGTCAACCTTCAAGTCATGGCTCAAGCTCAAGACGCTGATGGTGATTATAAAGAAATGCACGAATTGTTAAGAAGAGGTGATATTATTGGTGTTGAAGGTTACCCTGGTAGAACTAATCCTCAAAAGGGTGGTGAAGGTGAATTATCTATCTTTGCTACTAAGGTTAAGTTATTGACTCCATGTCTTCACATGTTACCAACTGAACATTATGGTTTCAAGGACCAAGAAGCTAGATACAGAAAGAGATACTTGGATTTGATCATGAACAAGCGTTCTAGAGAAATCTTCCTTGCTAGATCTAAAATTATTCAATATATTAGAAAATTCTTAGATTCCAGAGAATTCATTGAAGTTGAAACTCCAATTTTGAACGTCATTGCCGGTGGTGCCACTGCTAAGCCTTTCACTACTCACCATAATGATTTAGATATGGGAATGTTCATGAGAATTGCTCCTGAATTATTTTTGAAGGAATTGGTTGTTGGTGGTATGGACAGAGTTTATGAAATCGGAAGACAATTCAGAAACGAAGGTATTGATATGACCCATAACCCAGAATTCACTACTTGTGAATTCTATCAAGCTTATGCTGATGTCTATGATTTAATGGATATGACTGAATTGTTATTCTCTGAAATGGTTAAGGATATCACTGGTTCTTATGAAATTGAGTACCAACCAAATGGTCCAGAAGGCGAAACCTTAAAGTTGAACTTTGCTAGACCTTGGAAGAGAGTCAACATGATTGAAGAACTGGAAAGAATTTACGATGCTAAGTTCCCACCTGCTGATACCTTCCACACTACTGAATTCCAAACCTTCTTGATCAACTTATTGAAGGAACATAAGGTTGACTGTCCTGCTCCATTAACCAGTGCTAGAATGTTGGATAGATTAGTTGGTGAAATTGAAGATGCATCTATTAACCCAACTTTCATCTTTGGTCACCCACAAATTATGTCACCATTAGCTAAATATGACAGAAAGATCCCAGGTTTATGTGAAAGATTCGAAGTTTTCGTTGCTACTAAGGAAATCTGTAATGCTTACACTGAATTGAATGATCCATTTGATCAAAGAGCTAGATTCGAAGAACAAGCTAACCAAAAGGCTCAAGGTGATGATGAAGCTCAATTAATTGATGAAACCTTCTGTAATGCCCTTGAATATGGTTTACCACCAACTGCTGGTTGGGGTTGTGGTATTGATAGATTGGCCATGTTCTTGACCAACTCTAACACTATCAGAGAAGTTTTATTATTCCCAACTTTGAAGCCAGATGCTCTCGCTAAGGGTGAAGAAAAGGAAAAGAATTAAGTTTCTCTTTATGTTGTCGTTTAATAGTATACCTTAGATTACACCCTCTTTTGTTATTGTTTAGCTAATATACTTCTACCAGTGTTTTATAATAAAAAAAAGCAAGGGAATATGATAATTTTTTAGATTCCTTAAATTCAGCTTCAAAGCAAAGTTATTTACTTTTAATATTTCCTATTATTTATTAAGGTACATAAAGAAACAAGTGGGTAACCAATTACATATATTTATAAAATTCTTCTAATTATTTTTGAATCTTCAATTGACCTTTACGTTTTAATTCTAAGGCCTTTTTGTATGGTGGAGCAGTTGGTAATTGAACAGGATCTAAAGAAAGAGATTTGAAATTTTCATCCAAGGTATATGTAGCATCGGAATCAACAGCATTTAAATCACCACAAGCAACAAATGGAGCCACTTTTCTCTCTTCATCGTCAATATTAAGCTCTGAATTCAAACTAGCTCTACCAATTTGCATCTCCTGGAAGAACTCCTCTGTTGATAAATCAGGATTTAATTTTGGTTCCCAACCTTCTCTTGGCTTATAACCTAAGCAAACAATAAAGGCCTCAAGAGAAGAAGCTCTTGAAGATCTTGGCTTAGCACAAATAACCTTATCAAAAAGTAACCCCAGTTGAGAATATAATAGATCAATATCTCTTCCTCTAAAGATCTTGGCAACAAATGAACCACCTTCTTTTAAAACACAAGTAGCCAATTGTAAAGCACATAAAACCAACTGTGCTTGAATATATTCATCTAAGTCGTGTAGTCCGGTAACATCAGGAGCACCATCAGAACAAACAAAGTCTGCCTTTTCACCTTCAAATATATCCATAATTTGTTCTAGTGTCTTTGGATGAGTAATGTCTGCTTGTAAAGTGATGACGTTATCAATAGGAGACATTGGCTGAAGATCAACAGCAACTATCTTAGCATCTTGATTAGTTTCACCCTTAAAAACTTCTCTTGAAAGCACTTGAGACCAGGAACCTGGAGCTGCACAAAGATCAACCACTCTTTTAACATCTTTGAAAAGTTCAAATTGTTCGTCCAGCTGTAAAAGCTTGAAAGCACTTCGTGCTCTCCACCCCTCTTCCTTTGCTTTTCTGTAATACAAATCTCTCTTATCCTTACTGTTTTTCCCCATAGCTTTCCTTCTTCTAATACTTCATAGAGATCTCTACAAGGTGAAATTTTTTTTTCTTCTTCTTTGGTGAAATTTTTCACTTTTCAACAAACTTTCATTCAACTACTAAAATTGATGAATTTGACGATGTTCAGACAATTAACGAGACCACTGTCTACCACAGTCAGAGCCATGGCCAAGGGAGACCTCAACAGGACTCTTGACGAGCTTGTTGCATTTAAGATTTCTGGCGCAGAGTCTGCTGACCCTGAAGCGAAGGCCACTGCTTCTCTCATAAACACATTCAACACCAAATATGATCCAAAGACACTCACAGAAGAAACCTCTGTTCCTGGTGTTGGAACGCCTATACCTATTAGTGCGGAAATGAACTACTATGCTCCTTTAAAACATGAAGTTAGGTACGGTGACCTTAAAGCAGAAGTTGTCTTCAAATGTTTTGATCCTGTTAATATGGAATTCTTCTGTGACTTTGCCTTGAGAGCTGCTTATTATCTTGGATTACCAGCCACTGGCCCTAAGCCAATTCCAACTAAGAGAGAAAGATGGACTGTTATCAGAGCTCCATTCGTCATGGCCAAAACTAAGGAAAATTTTGAAAGAAAGACTCATGGAAGAATAATCAAGATTTGGGATGCCAATAGTGAAGTCATTGACTTATGGTTAGCATACTTGAAAAAAAATTCAGTCTGGGGTGTTGGTGTCAAGGTCAACATGTTCACAAACGAACCTTTAGGTTTATCTTCTAAGATGGAAAATATTGCTGACGGAGAACAAGTGTTAAGTGATTTAACTTCTACTTTGAACTCTCTTAAGAAGGATGCTTCTAACCCTGTTTCTCAAAAGGTTTTGGAATTACTCTCTGATCCTGTCTTCTCTAGACATTTGTCTCAAAGAGAAGTTGATCAAGTTAAGGAAAATACAAATTCTAAGAATTGATCTATCAGAGTCTCTTCTTCTTCCTATATATGAAACTTTCATGTAAATAATAGCCATATTAAGTATTACCATTTATTATTGTCCCTGTATTATTATCCGTACATATCCCAACCGTCCTCTTCTTCCTCTTCCTTAATAAGGGGAATATTCTTCTTTGGTCTTACTGTGACATCTGCTCTGCAAAGAGGACATGTACTATTAAAATTCAACCATGGACCAATACAATCGAGATCAAACCTATGCTTGGGATTACATGGTAATTCAACGACCAATGGATAAGGATCTGAACTGTATTCATTCGTACAAATTGGACACGTAGCATCACATTTCAATTTCTTGAGATCAACTCTTTCAAGGTTATCTAAAAAGGCCTGATCAACTCCCTTTTCCGTTGGTGGCTGAATCCCTGCCAAGGTATCGATATTCTGGATCATTTCTCTTAATACATCTTCAATATTACCACCTTGTGAACCACCGCCACCAAATATCTCTCCAAGCATCATTTCTGAAAAGTGGCGTTGATTATCCGTATTGGATGAAGTATTCATGAACTCGTTCAAAGCTTGTTGTAATGTGGGAATTCTCCTCGATCCACTGGTATTGGTTTCAACGCTCTCACTCCTCTCAATAGCATGTTCATCTTCATATGTCGACATCGTATAATAAAGAACAAAGTACGATGTCACAGATAAAGAAAAAATTCAAGTCCTTAGAAAACATAATGCATCAATCTAAACACCATTTCTTGTTTCAAAATGGGTAAACCAACAGAGCTCGTGTTTACTATTTGTGCTTGTATGGTACTGGGGACAGCGCTGGTGGTGTTGTTACGTTTGGTTTCCGTTTTGCCGGCTTCTACCAGACCTGTGAAAGGGTTCAAAGATGATTTAAAAGTCCCTAAAAATACAAAGATGATGATCTTATTAGGTTCTGGAGGCCACACTGGAGAATTATTACGTATATTAGACCAATGGGGAGAATTATTAGATAACTATAAACAACTTTATGTGATTAGCTCCGGTGATAATACATCTTTATTAAAATTAAAAAAATTCAATAAACTAAACGATTATCAAATTAGCGTTGTTCATAGAGCTAGAACAGTTGGAGAAGGTAAAATAGGAGCACTTTATAATACTATTAAATCTTTTGGATCTAGCATTGGTGTTATTCTAAAAAATTTCAATTCTTTACCGAAGGTATTTTTAACAAATGGACCAGGGACAGCTATCCCAATTGCCTATACACTATTCATATTAAAATTCATTGGCATGTGTGATACTAAGATTATTTATGTGGAATCCTTAGCAAGGGTTAACCAGTTGAGTTTAACAGGACTTTTGATCTTACCAATAAGTAACAGAATCATTGTTCAATGGCCACAATTGGCACAAAGATACCCCAGATGTGAATATCATGGGATATTAGTTTAAATATGAGTTTCAATTCTTTGCTAATTTGATCATTTGCTTTTCTATAATATAAGCTATATTATATAATTGAACATTTGAAAAAGAAGATGCCAAAATAGGATTTGACTTATGAGCCCAGCATATTCTAATTGGAGTAGATTTGATTGTTATTAAACTTGGCCCTTTATATTCTTTATTTAGTTGAGATTCGTGAAGTAACAAGGCAACCTTTTCAGCAATTGACCTTGTTGAAAATTTAATGTAACCAAATTTTCCCTCTGAAGAAATTGAAATGGAATCAATAGAACTAGATGACTTTGGTTCTCCTAATAGGTTCAAAAAGTATTCCTTGATTGTATAAATAGGTATGTTTTCATTTACGCCAAATAAGAAAAACATGGAAATTTCTTCGTTTGTCGGTGAAGTTTTTAATGTACCATTTAAAGGAAAGTTTTTCATAAGTTTGACTAGAGCATCCTTCGGTAATGGTTTCGGCTTGTGTAAATCTTTTGGCTTTTTGTCTTTAATTGATTTTTCTTCAAGTGGTTGATTATCTTCATTAATGTACCTACTTAACTTTTCGATCATATCCAATCTATCCTGTTCATTTAATTCCCTAACTTCTTCATTTGTAAACTTTTGTTCTAGGGCGTTAGCATTATATAATCTACTAACAACATTTTTGGCACCTCTGATAACGTTAATATCATCTTGTGTTTCCATTTGATCTAAGTTAGCAGCTTTAATAAGGTTATCTTTGACCTTTTCATCAACACCCATTAATAAATCTCGCATGCAACATTGACAACAGTTCCTAGACCTAGCGCATGTTAAACAAACAACTGTTCTTTTAAAATCAGCCTTAGAAGATGTAAATTTCTGTGAATTCCATTTAAATAATGTAAATGGTCTAGTACAAGCTTTACATTGAGCACCATTAATGACTCGGCGCAGAGATATGTGTTTGTTTGGACCTAGACAGTCTTCACAAATGGCAGGGGTTGTAGTTTCATCATATTTAGGCATTCTTTTCTATTGTAAAGAAGGTTAAGGTACTCTAAGAGAAAAAAAAGAGAATGAAAAAGAGTAAAGTTCTATTAAGATATATCAAAGTTACGTTCAAAGTGCAATATAATGCTAATTTACAAATTACAAATACAGTAATTACCAATAAACAACTAAAGGAATGCAATCAATCAGGAAAAAAGTGTCAAAGTAAAATTGTGTCTTCATATTTAAGTGATTCAGGTGAAGAAATTCAAATGTGTTTTTTGTTTCATCATAAAATGAATTGCATTCTAAATAGTTATTAAAAAGTGAGGTTTAAACGTATAAAAGAGTGAAACTGCCTACTAGCAATTGAATCCTTTTGTTTGTCTTCCTACTAAAAGAAAGAAGTGATTGAAATTTGGAAAAGTTTTTTCTCTTGAAAATTTTTTTTAAATGTTGAAATTCATGCGCCATATGTTACGTAATGCATGCGCCACGTGTTTTCAGTTTTTCGTTTAACATCCAATTGAATCACTCCTGGTATAAAGATCACAATGATACCGAACACAGTATATCTTTTATGTGCATAATAGCATTAAAATTACAAAGTAAACACGCATTGGATCGACAACCTGACTCATCTTTTTAACAAAAATATGAAAAAGGTTTCGCTGACGGCAAAATTTTATGATATAAGCATAAAAAATGACTGCTTAGTTGATAAAACAACAAGAATCAAGCTATAGAGTGTTTTATTGACCAATTTAGGGTTTGAAAATGAGTGGAAACGATAAATCGAAGACTATCAAACCTCCAGGTGCTTCGACAACGCGTGTTTCTGTTGCCTGTGACCGATGTAGGAAGAAGAAAATAAGATGCTTTTATGATAATAATGATACAGATCCAAATAGACATTGTGCTAATTGTAAATCTGTAGGACTTGAATGTATTTTCACAGATAAATTGGCAAGAAAGGCTTTCCCTAGAGGGTATACTGAATCATTGGAAGAACGTGTCCGTGAATTGGAATATGAAAATAAGAAATTACAGAAATTGCTGACTTTGAAATCCAATGATGATAGTGAAGAAAAGATTCAAATATCCAATAGCTCTAACAATAATATCAACGAACCTAAAATTATGCAAGGGATTGGTATTAAACAAGAAACTGATGAAAGTTCCCCAAATTCATTATCGATTTCACGACCAAATTCAACATCTCCAAGTGGTGGAATTATCTTAAATACTGAGAACTTATCAGTTTTAAACTCACAGTTCACTTCTTCTGATTTACATACGCATGATGAGAATTGTAGTTGTGGTATTGACCATTCCCTGATAAATCGACCTGTCTCTATTGCTGGTTCTGTTGATATTGATAAAGGGGAATTGAGTGATGATGAATCAATCTCTCTTAGATCTGTCGATTCGTATTATAATAAATGGGATACTTCTAGATCTAAACGTCATAGTCAACATCCACATCAACAACGTCAACTAAATTCTTCAAAATATTCATTTGAACAAATAAATGCACCTGGTGCTGCAGCTGCTATTTCACTTCAAACTAAACTAAGAACTAAGAATTTTATGAATCTAGCTAATTTAATTGCGACTTCAGTCCCTAGATCAACTGATGAAACTTTATTTATTCCAACATTGTTAGCTAAATTATTAAAAGTTCATGGATTTGATTCGAGAGCTCCATATTTGGCAGCAAGATCTATTGCCTTGTTAAAGGAGGCTTATAATGAACAAGAAAGGTATAAACTATTTCCAATTACATTCAAGGGTATCAATTTTAACGAATTGAAAAAGCATGAATCTGTTCAATTTTTTCAAAGTTTAAATTTACCAAATCATTTAAATTTAGATATTTGCATTACAATATTCTTTGAAACTTGGAATACTATAATACCAGTTTTAAATAAGGAAATATTTATGGATAACTATGAAAAGTTTAATAAAAGCCGTGAATTTAATTTCGAAGATGGTGAAATGGTTGGATTTGAAAAATTTGGTGAGGTGTTAGTTATTATAACTTGTTTAGTCATGATTTCAAACGAAAGAAACAACATTAAAGCAAATCCAAATGATCTGAATAGTTCATCATTTCATAATAATAGTGATGTCTTACAATTTTATGATCATTTAATTAAACAATTAATTCAATCGAATATTTCCTCCATTTGTTGTATCTCTTCCTTGCAAATCAAAACTATTGAACTATTGTACTGTTTAACTACGGGTGATTTAAATACTAGTTATGAAGTTAGAGGTAAAATGATTACCATGTGCCAACAAATGAGATTACATAGATGCCCAGCAGCGGTTTTGGGGTCAAGTGGTTCAAAGGTTTCTAAATTACAGCAAGGTGAAAGAAGAATTCTATTTTGGTGTATTTATACTCTAGAATCATTCAGTGCTTTTATATTAGGTGTTCCAAGAATGTTAAAGGATTATGAAATTGAATGCGCGTTACCATCGTCAACATCTAGTAATGAAAATCATGAATCAGAAATTAATTTGATTACTTTTAATAATAATATTCAATTAACACTTGTCGGTAAAGTTTGCGATTCTGCTTTAAGTGTTATGAGGTTTGCAAAGGTCTTAGGTACAATTGTGGATACAATTTTTAAGAGAAATAATGGTTTAAAGGAAACTAATATTTCAGAATCAACCTGTCTGTTATTAGAAGAAATGCTTAATAATTGGTTAAATCAATTACCTAGTTCCATTTCCTTTGAATTAATTGAAAGAGGTCCCTCCATTAACGTTGAGAGATACACTAATGCTCAGCTAACTTTGATGTTCTTGTACTACCAAGCAAAGGCTCTGATTTATATGACATTATTAAGTAATGAAGCGTCCTCGAAGAATTCACCTGCTTTTATTAGTACCCAACAAGCATCATCTAATTTATTGACAATTACAAAGATCTTAAATACAACTCAACACAATTTTTACTTTCTTCCATTACCAATGAATATTGCAAGACAAAAGGCAAGATTTGCATTATTGGCTGCCCGGAATGCACTTGAATACACAAGGGGTGGGTCATTATTTCAAGAAGCTAAAAATTTGTTAAATGTTGTCATTACTGAACTAAAAATTGAGACTAAGATTGGTTTATTAGGTTGCTTATCGAATAACTCATCTACTTATTTGGAATTAGCAATTGATGCGATTTTGGCACAGCCAAAATCTAATAATTCGTGTTCTTCTTCTTCTCCTGCATCTCCTAACACTAATAATAATATAGCATCAGATGATACCAATAAAACCGTTGAATCATTTAAAAAGGAAGTTAAAAGAAAGGCTGTTGGATCTCCATTACGAAATGTTACAACGGATAATTTGGATATTCAAATGAATCAGCCTGCTATTAATGACATATTTTGTTCTTCGAGTAATACATCACTGGTAGCCCATAATAATAATATAATGAATACTGCACCAATACAAAATATGATGGGGGCACCTGTTAATAACCAACATCCACAGATGAATTCTACTTTAATGAATATGGAATACGGTATTGATAATGGACTCAGTCAAAGTGATCTATTTGCATTTATGAAAACCGATCCAAAAACGTCCGAAGAAGATAAATTAAATTCTTTATTAAATGGTAATGATTCAAAGCAGCATTCTCCTAATCACTTAACACAAATAAATTCAATAACTGATCTATTAATGGTTAATGATTTCTGTGTTGATGCATCATTAGGTTTATCTTTAATCGATTTTGAAGTTGACTCTTCAATACCAAAAAAGCCAAAACTAGAATCAAAAACTTCGAGTGATATGAGTGGTAATATCAATACTCCAAATGTTCAACATTATAACAATAACTTTCATGGTCATGAATATAATCATAGAACAAATTATTCGAAATATAGCAATAATAATAATAATTTTGATTTTATGAGTCCTGGTGCAGCTGAAGATATTAATGCTTTAAAACGGAATTAGAAGAACTAAATAATGAAATCTTAAAGGGAACTCAATTTAAGAATAATATTCCAAAGGTACGAAATGAATTTTCATCGAACAGTTTATTTTACTGGCCTAGAACTAATTGAGAGAAAACTTTAAAAAAAAAAGAAATTCTTGACCTTATTCGGAACTGATCGATCCGGAAAAGAAATGGGATAAAACAAGAGGCAATTATGTTTCCCTTGTATGACTTTATGATTACAACAATTTTTTTAAACTTTTTTGATATAACATATTGTAAAGTAATTACTGATTACTTTTAAATATTTCTTTCGACTAACATGAAAATTTCAGCTGATATGCATTGCATATTGGTGACATTAGGAGAAACGAAAAATAATAAATGGGTTGATGCATGCATAATGCATGCTTTGAAAAAATTGTGTCAATTTGCATCCCGCTTAAATTTTTCAATATGAATCTCTCCTTAATTGCAAATACAATGAACCCCAACTTCCGTATGAGAAATTGAACTATGTCATTTTTATTAAATAAATGTAGCGGAGGAGCGGATTAGGATATTCACATTATAAGTATAAAAGGACCTTTATGTCCACTTATTTTTCTTAAGTTTCTTTATTAAAAAAAGATATTTTTAAAGAATAGAAATAATGACTTTCATTGATATTGGTTCTCACGGTATTCCCCTCTTGGGTTTTGGCTCTGGTACTTACTATGTTAAGAAAGAAGGTGCTCCAAAGATTAACCAAGATTTAGTTGACATGCAACTCGTTGCCTTAAAGGAAGGTTTTGTTCACCTTGACTCAGCTGAATGTTATGGTAATGATTTAGAATTGAGGGAATCCCTAAAAGCCATTCTTCAAAACGGTACCACCAAGAGAGCAGACCTTTTTATTACTGACAAGTACTTTTCTGGTGGTGACGGCAGTTATACTACTCATTCAGAATGTGCTAACCCATATGTTAGATTACAAAAGTTTCTTAAGGATGTTGATACTCCATATGTTGATTTATTCTTACTTCATGCTCCATTCATTAAGGAAGAAACCCATGGCTTTGACTTAAAGGGCGCTTGGAAGTTCATGCAACAATGTCAAGATGAAGGCCTTGCCAAGATGATTGGTGTTTCTAACTTTGAAGTTAAAGATCTTGAAGAAATCTGGGGTACTACAAGGACCAATCCACAAGTTAACCAAATTGAATACAATCCATTCTTACAAGACCAAACACCTTGTATTGTTCAATGGTGTAGATCTCATGACGTTATCATTGAAGCATACTCACCATTAGGTCCATTATACAAGGCAGATTTAACTCAAGGTGTTGGTTTAGAATTCAAGAACTTGTTAACTGAATTGATTAAGAAATACAACAAGTCTGAAAACCAAATTTTATTAAGATGGACTATTCAAGAGGGTATTATTCCAATTTCTACTACTTCTAAGAAAGAAAGGTTAGAAGAATTGAAAGGTGTTTTTGGTTGGACTTTAGAAACTTCTGATCTTGAAAAGATCACATCTGTTGGTAAGCAATACAAGCCAGCTTTGAGACAGTGGTGGAACCCAGAATTTGGTAAATACAACCATTTGTAAGTTTCAGCGATGTTTATGGACCAAGGTATTATATATATATGTATATTTATTTAATCCCAATATAAAAAGTACTTTTTATTGAATTATAACAAAGATTTTTTTGCTGCAGAAAAACAATTTAAGTACGAGCTGCCTTTGCATTACATATGCATAACAAATTTCGTATAGGCACAGTAACTTCTAAAATGTTTACAAATCTGTAGGTGGGTAGAATCATCGTAAAGAGAAGAACATCATATTTGGGTATTTATCTAGTTCATTTTCGTTGTATTTGCAACTATTAGAAAAAAAATTTGGGCCATTGCTCTGTACTTTTGATGTAAAAAATTATTCAGTTTTAATCAAATAAGTTGATTTAACAAGACTTAGAACTTCTTGTAAGACATTAAAGTCAGATTTATTATAGTCATCATCTTGAGCAGGACCAAATAATTTACCACTAATATTTAAAATAATATTTTTTGAATTTAGTGTACTTAACAAAAGACCAATTTGTGAAGCAACAACTTGAATTTTTAAACTTAAATTACCAATTAATAATTTAGGAACCACAGTATTATTTAATTCTTCGTTGCCTAATTCACCATCCTCTTCTTCAAAATGATATCTTCGCATTGGAGTTTTCAAATCAGAGAATGATGGTGTTTGAATATCATAAGTAACATCAATTTCTCCATCCTTGGAAAGGGAAAGGACAATTTTATCTGAAAATTCTAAAATAGAACATTGTAAATAAGCCACAGTGTTAAATATAGTTACTTCAAGAGAAGACTGCTTGAAGTTTGTGCTGAAATCGAAGGACATATTTTCAAAGTTGAAATTCACTTACTAAAAAAAAATTGTTGATTGACGCGATGAAGGATTTAGAAAAGATGTAAACATCAAAATATCAGTTTTTTTTCCTTTTTTTAACGTGTTAGAATTCATGGTTTTGACTGATTTTCAAAATGTTGGAAGCGATATGAGATATCCATTATTGAAGAAGGTGGACTTGGAATCTCAGCGCTTTCCTAGGAGCTTTTCAGGCCTTAAAAAGGTCAAAAATCCAATTAAAGACATGATTTCTAGTGTCTGTTCTTTCCTATTCATAGCGTTTATATTCATATTTGCGGTATTTCATTACATTTATCATCGGTATCTCGCTAGAGACGCGTATTATATTACGCCAAGAAAACAAGCATATAATAATTCTAATCCAAAGACCACAGATGATTTAAGATATTACGTCAATTTACTCGGTTTAGATTTGAAAACGTTCAGAATAATAACCGATGATGGATTCGTTATTACTTTACATAGATTATTTAATCCAAGAATAAACAACGAAGAATTGAAATCACGAAAACCTATTTTATTAGTCCATGGATTAATGCAATCTTCTTCTTCCTTTGTTACATCTGGTTATAAGAGTTTAGCATACCATCTAATAACTAATGGATTTGATGTTTGGTTAGGTAATAATAGATGTGGATTTGAACCAGAGCATGTTGTCTATCAACCAGATGATCAAAGAATGTGGGATTGGGACCTTAATGAAATGGCTAGATATGATATACCTACTATGATTAAATATTTAAAAGCTCAGAAAAATGGATATTCTGGTAAAGTTTCAATAATGGCACATTCACAAGGTACAACACAAAGCGTTTGGTTATTTTCAAAGCAATTTAAATCTGATTTTCATATTGATGAAACAATCGTTGATAAATGTGTTTTATTAGCTCCTGCAATTTATGGTGGAGAATTATTAAACTCTAAGTCATTTATTAAATTTATGAGATTGTTACCACATTCTCTGTTTAAGGGATTCTTTGGTAATAAAGCCTTTATGCCAATATTGATGACATTGAGAAAGATGACGTATAAAATGAAACCATTTGGTTTTACATCTTATATCGTATTCAGTTATCTATTTGATTGGAATGATTATCTTTGGGATAAAGGTATTAGAAGAATTCATTTCACATTTGCGCCTGTTTACGTTTCTGTTAAGTTGATGTCATGGTGGTTAAGAAGTGAGAATGGTCAAGGGTTTGAAATGGGTAAACCAATTATATCAGATTTTGGACCCTGGTTTGATGAAAAGACACCTGAATTGTTTCTTGTTATTGGAGATAAAGATGATTTAGTTGATGGAGGCAAGTTTGTTGATAGGTTACAAAGACTGGAGCCTGAAATGGGGGGGCGGTGGGATGCTATCAATATTCCCGAATATAGCCATTTAGATGTTCTTTGGGCAGATGATTTAATTGATAGAATTGGTGAGAAATTAATATCGTTTTTAAAAAACTAAGCTAATATAAGATAAGATAATAATAATAATGGGAATTATAGTTTCAAATCACCTTCCTGGATAACAGCAGTATCTAGGATATCCAATTTACCCTTCACATTTTTAATTTCCTTTGCCATTTCCTTATAATTTTCAGGTTCTAAAAGGAACAATAGCTCTATTAAAGAATCATTTTGTTCATTAGAAATCAAATCTGCAACATAAATAGCATTGAATTTTTCACTGATCGTATCATAGACAGATTTATCAAAAGTAACTTTAACCTTCATTTTAGCTCTTGCAATTGGAATCAATTGTTTTTCAACTAATACCTTAATAGCATCCAGAGCCTTTGATTTGGCGTTCCTTGTATTTGAAAAATTGAATTTTAATTCCTTCAATGCCTTTTCAATCATTGTTGGAGGATATCTCTTTTTACTTTTTGGGTTTATACATTTGGCAGATATAATTGTTAAGATTTCATTATGTAACTTTTCATTTTCTTGTTGTCTTTCCTTTTCATGTAATTGAATTTCACCCTTTTTCAAGATTTCCATAATAATAGAATCTTGTTCAGTAGTACCAAATGCCTTTTCTAATTCATCATTAGGTGCTGTTTGACCTTTTGAAACATTTAAAAAGACTTGATGGATTTGAAGAACTTCATCAATATCCTTTTCAATACCCTTTCTAAAATCCTGGACTTTATTTTGATAGCAAGCAAGTTCAAACCTCTTCTTACCCTTTTTCATTCGCACCATCGAAACATTGGTAAGTTTAATTTGGGTATTTGGTTGGTTGATTTTAGCCATTGTTATCTTTATTCCTAATTTTACTTATATCATCTACCTATCTCTTACTATATGAAGAAAAATTTTTTTTGAGATCTGATGAAATTTTTCACATGCAAAACATTTTTTTCAAATCCTTTTAAAACAAAGGTTTGATTCAAGACCCAAAATTCACGCTAAAAATTATATTAAAGTGCCAATTCTGTCTTTAATGTAATGTTAAAAAGGTCCTGCCCTTTTTCAGTTTTTTAAATACTTTATTATAGCATAAAATAGAGGGGCTACCTTTAGACCCCTCGCGCCAAGGTCATTTCAATTTGTATGTAAACTTGAAAAATGACCATTTCAATTTGTATATGTTTTGGCGTTTGAGTTTTTCCCCTTCATTATTGAAACATTAATGTTGTTTATTAGGGTTGAACGGGTTGATAATTGAAGAAGTAACTATGCAATAATGAATGTAAATCATATAGAATACTTCCTCATTGATTATGCCACTCTTTATGTTTTTTTTTTAACTTTCGAATTAACCAAAAGGTTATTTATTCAGAACTTGTTGAAGATATCGGATTATATGATATAGCTGAGTCTATTTTCAAATCCTACGCAGTTGTCTAACTATGATTTCATATTTCATAACAAGTGGCAGTTTGGCCGAGTGGTCTAAGGCGTCAGGTTAAGGTCCTGATCTCTTCGGAGGCGAGGGTTCGAACCCCTCAGCTGTCATTTTTTTTTCTTCGTTATATTTTTTGTGTAAATGTTAAGAAGAAGACACTTTCTATAACTCCTTTTTATTTATTTCTTTCAGTTGTTGATGTTGATATCCATTTTTGTAGTAATACTACTTTTAATACTCATTCTAATTGCTTTATTCGGCGATTTACCGAATTATCGTGGTACTTTCGTTCATACCGTTCATATTAATTTAAATAAATCATTTCACAGGTTAGCATTACTATTTCATTTAATTGATGATAAATTATTTTATGGTATTTTTTCTTCTCCAAGGGTAATTTCTTATTCATTATGGTTAGCTAAATGGTCTGTTCCATTGTTTTATATTATTGTTATGGGTCAATGTATTAAATTATTCTTTTTAAATACTTATAAACAAATATTATTGTATGATCAATCAACAAATTGGTCGTTGAGATTATATTTTATTATCATTCCCGTTTTAATAACAAACATATATTGGTTTTTAAATGCTGTTTTTAGAGACGCTGGCCATGTCACTGATTCTAATTCAAATTATTTAACAGAATTCCCATTCGATGATATTATATTCTTCCCTAATTTAGAATGTTCAACTTGTTTGATTGTTAAACCTGCTAGAAGTAAACATTGTGCAACTTGTAATAGATGCATTTTAATGTATGATCATCATTGTATTTGGTTAAATAATGACGTGGGTTATTATAATTATCGGTACTTCTTCATGTTTTTAGTTAATGTAATTATCATTTTAACTTATGGGAGTTACCTTTGTTTTTATTCATTATATTGTTTTGTTAATTACACTGATAATGTACCAGCAGAATTTACTCAAAATTGGATTGTTATTAATTATTGGAATGTTATTTGTTATTCAACTTGGGAAAATGAAGTTTCTGGTATACTACTATTAATGGCGGGTTTAATTTGTCCTATTATATTTGCTTTCTTATTAGAACATATCAAATCGATTTATTTAGGTGTTTCAACAAACGAAATATTAAAATGGGATTATATTTCAGAATTAATTAAGAATAAATGGTTATTTCTTCATACACATAATGATATTAACGGTAATGTCATTAAAACATTTGTTGTTTTAAATAAAACAAATTGGGATGGTAGTCCCGTCTTTGTTAAATTAGAAAATGATAGGCAATTCCATGTTCAATCTATTAATCAGCTTACTAGAATTAATAGTTGGGATGATTTGACAAATATTTACGATAATGGATTTTGGAGTAACTTTAAACAAAAATTATTCCCAATATCTTTATGATAATATACAAAAATTTAAAAGTGAACAACTAATATTACTATAAATACAAAATAATAAAATTAAAAATTAAAAATAATAATAAACTTAAAAGATAACAAAGATAATTTAATTGAACCATATAGAAAAGGAGATGGGGTGATAAAGACTAGTCAACATTTTTAAATTTATAGATTCTTGCTCTCCTTATTCTTTTGTTTTTTTTGCTTTTCTTCCGCTCTATGGGTAAAAGACAAAAGGTCTTGTATATATAATGTATTATTATTATCTGTTTTTTTGTTTTCTTCATCTTATTAATTAATTATTTTCTTATTTTTCAGTGTTTGAATAGTATCAATCGATATAGTCCTTTGAAACTTTAGCCATTAAAGTTTCTGCTCTTGTTAAATCCGGTAAATCCAAACTCGTTCTAACTCTTTCAAAATTACCAGAAGTTCTACCTTCGACATCATTTTTACCTTCTTCCAAGACCATACGCCTAGTATGATCCAAACTCTTACGTCCCCTTAAATTGTTTCCATCTTCATCACTATCATCATCAAAAAATGCTGGCTTCTTAACATTATAACCCGCACTTGAGAATGTACCATCTGGGTTTTGGTGCTTTGGTGTAAATTCCATTTCAATTTCTTCTGTATTTAATGTATCCAATGATGGATTCATCGGAATCGTCGGTGAATATGTCCTATCATTTCTTTGGAATAACCTCTTAAACATCGTACCTCTAGCAGTGGCATCATTATTTATTGCATCTCTATATGTTAATCCAGGTGCTGGGAAATCCTCTGGTGGAATGTGAGTTTCAATAGTATGCTCTTGTGCATATTTAGAAATAATAGGCCTATTCGGATCAGTTGGATCATAATTTCTTGGATAATGCTTAAAATCACCATTTTTAACACATTCACGAATAATTTGAATATCCTTTGGATCTAGAACTGATGCTGCAAAGTCATATGCAAAACGTGGTAAAACACACATTATGGAACCAACAATGAAACATGCCCAAAAAGATGGTGCTCCATATAATCTTGCAGCTGCCTTATAAAATTCTGATGATCCAACAGACGATGACCAAATACCAGTCCACGCAAAAACAAGAAAATTTGAAAGCAGATTAATCAAGCAACTGAGCCAATCCCATCTATATTGACGCATTAGAATATAGAAGTTACATGAAAAAATTGAAATAGTTGCAACAAGGGCACCCATAAAAAATCTATGATCCAATGGTAACCCAGTATTTGAAACATACCCAGTTTGGTAATATAAAAACCATGGATAAAAGAAACTGATAATGGATTGATAAAATCCGTCAATCATATACCAATAAAATTTCATAAATGTCCATTCTGATCTTAAGATACCTGTTCTGTATAATTGTGGAACCAAAAGTGAAATATAATCATCAACATCTTGATCAAAGATACCTAAGAAGATAACTGGTAAAGAAGTGAAGGCCAAATTATAGAACATCAAATATGTGTATTCAAACAAATATGTACCATCAAAGTTGTCATAAATACCATACCAAAATAGTGCCAAAGTGAAAACAACATTCTTGTAGAAAAAAGAAGGAATCATTTCTGCTAATCTCTTATATGACCATCTACCATGAACCAAGACTAAACGTCCTAAGTATCTGAATTGACCAACGGCATAATCTGATGACATAACTGCTTGAGTACCTTCTTCACCAGCAATACCAACACCAACATCTGCAGCTTGAATCATAGCAACGTCATTAGAACCATCACCAATAGCCAATGTCATAACATCAAGTGTATCCTTGACTAATTTAACAACAGATGCCTTTTGGGCAGGTGAAACACGACAACATAAAACGGCTTTACATTGCTTACAAAGAAGCAAAAACTTAATTTTTAATGAGTCTCCAAGAGCTATTTTCAATGCATCACCGTCAATGACAACACCAAAATTACCACTTGGCGGTTCATGAATCTTTTTAGCAGTTTCTAATTCTTCCAAAGTACCATACATATTAAAATTATCTTCCAAATACCTTTCAATAAGATATTGAACAACAGCTTTTTTGTCATCGATAATATCATCAGGGATAGTATGGTCTAAATCATCTCCTGTTGTTTTAATGACAAGCAACTGCATGGTATTTTCCAATAAATTACATGAGAACCCGATATTGATAGCAGTCTCAACTTTATCACCAGTTAAAACCCATAATTTAATACCAGCTTTACCAAGAAGTTGAATACACTCCGGAACACCATCTTGTAATCTGTCTTCAATAGCAGTACCACCAAGTAAAGTTAAATTACGTTCAATTGATGAAGCGGCCTCTTCCATTTTATCTTCTCTATCTTGTAAAGAAGAGGAGGCCGCCTTATGACGTTGTTGCCAATCTAAATATTCAGACCATGTAATCTGTCTTTGAGCAATACAAAGAGTTCTTAAACCTTCAGTTGCAAATTGCTCTAAGTGAACAGCCGTCTTTTCCAAAATCGATTTGCTGTTATTATCGCTTAGTCTTGAATATATAACAGAATCAGCACCTTTACAAATAATTAAAGCAGACGGATCACCACCAGGAGTAGTTGGAGGTAACTTGATAATTGCACTCATTCTCTTACGAGTAGAATTAAATTCTAAAATGTTCAGTATCTGATATTCCTTTTCTTCACCTTGAACATTCAAAATTAATCCCTTTTTAGTTCTATTAACAAATGAAAACCCAACATCACGAGCGGTACTAACCAATGCCGCTTCATCAGGAGACTGTGCTCGTAATTCAAATTTATTTGGATCTTCTTCGGATCTTTCAGTAAGAACACTATGACAAAGAGCCAAGGCAAGCATAAAGTTTTCATTTGCTTGCTTTTGAGTTTGACCACTAGAACCATCTAAATCATCAGCAAATTTCTTAGAAATAAATGTCAAATCGTTTTCCACGTTTTCGTCTTGATAACCATTATTAACTTTCTTTAAGGTTTCAATCATAGAAATTTTATCAAGGGCAATTGCCTTTTTTTCAACAACGGCTTCTTCTTCAACATTAACACCTTGCCTTCTTCTGATTTCAGCATAGGCTTCAGTATAAGCACGACCATATTGAACACCATTAATAGTAGCCTTTTTGAATTCCATAACATTTTGAGTTAATGTACCAGTTTTATCAGAAAAGATGTATTCAATTTGACCAAGATCATCTGAAATATTCCAAGATTTTGGAAAACATGGATAATCTAATTTTTCATAATACATTAGAACATCAGAGTAAATAAAAAAGGCCTGCGAAGTTTTAATAATTTCAATAGAAATGTAAAGGGAAATTGGAACCAAAGATTGATAAAGAATAACAGCCACAAAAAATGAAACAATACCATTGGCAGCAGGCGAACCTGCAATGGTACCATATTCAAAGAAAGTTCTTGATGATGAAGCTGATCTATAGTAAATACCGTTGATAATACCTGAAATAAAACAAAGAAGAAATAACAGCAAAAAGTTTAAAATAACAGATATATTCAATTCTCTTGAAATTCTTGACTTCTTAGTTGGTGTAATACCAGCATTAAGCATGATCTTAGTATCATCACCAGTAAAAACAACCATACCAACAACCCATTTAGTGTTTCTAAGAGAGCAACCTCTCAATAACATATTATTAACTGTAACAGGTTCACTACCAATTCCTTCCTTTTCATCCCCTTCCGCAAAATACTTTAAATTACCCTCGTAACTGTAAAGGTTTGACTTTGGACCTTCACTTTCTAGCCAAAATTTACATCTGGCAAGGGTATCAACAGACTGCAAATCATCGTGAGAACATTTCAAGGCTTGTTTAACTTTTAAATTGGTTTCACCATCAAGGTTTTTAGTTTCTACATAACAAGCACCATCTTCATCGGAGGTAGATAGAATAACAACATCAACAGGAATTAAATCATTGTTTTTAATCTTTAAAATGTCACCAACATGAACATTTTTCCAGTACTCCTTTTTGAAAGTAGGATGAAAAATTGCATTCGGATTATATTCATTTGAAACAAAGGGAGGCAGTCGTAAATCATCATCATTCTTTAGAGCGTCCTCTGGATCTGCAAATGGATCGTCATTTTCATTATCACCAAGAATATTAGATGCTTCAGCTCTTCTCTCGAGTTGCATACTCTTTCTGTAATCAATACTATCTAAAGAAGTTCTTGGCAATCCAGTATCATTATCTTCAGCAAGAGGATCAATAACATTTTTATTTTGAATTCTTTTAATGGCAGTAAATAAAAGTTTTGAACATGCCTTTTTAAACTTTCTCCATAAACTGATATTTTCACCATTGAAATTAGGATTATCAATACCTTTTAGAACACGAGTGATTTGATTATTGACTTCCAGATCAGATGCAGTTCTACTAAAATCTTCTAGAGCATCTTTAAATGCTGTAATGGTAACAATAACAATCAATGGAACAGCAGAAAGTGCAGGATTTGGGACACCAAAAATTGAAAACGCACCAAGAATAAGCATCGTAAGGAAATAAATGTTAGCAATATTACCAAATTGAAAATAAAGATTCTTTGGGATAAAAGTAATTGGAGTATATTTTGTTGTTCTAATCTTATTTCTAGCATAACTTGGAGGGTTGCCTTCTTCATCTAAATCATCAGGTTGCAGATTCAAATTCCAATAAATATTTCTTTTCTTATACGATTTATCCTTTTCATCTTTATTACCATCATGATGCAAAAAATCATCATCATCATCATTATGAAAGACCTGTTGAAAATCCTTTTGAATTTTTCTCATTGTTTTACTCCTACCAAGAATTGAAACACCTCTTGTTAGAGTACCGGTGTTTCTAACTTTACCGTCTTTATGACGTTGAGTACCCCATCTAGTTCTTTCCATGATACTTTCAGAACGTTGTGGAAGGTCGGTAGTTCCATCGCTGAAGTTGACAGTATCTTCATGAATCTTTGCTGACTTTGGAGAATCAACGTAATGTGATGATAATTTATCGGGTAATTCAAAATCGGCGAATAGTGCTTTCTTTTGAATAGTGGGCGTTTTACCAATTGAAGTTGCATCTTCATAATCTGAAACTGTTGAATAACCTGAGAAGTGACGTTTGTTACCAAATGAAGAGCCATGTCCTATTGCAGGAGAAGCTAAATTGCTAACATTGGATGCATTATCTTCAAAGGCAAAGCTATCATCAAAGGGACTATTTATACTATCGTTGGGGTTAGCCATTGTATTTATTTATCAACAAAATGTCAAATGTCAATATATATATATAAATATGTAAACCCAACTGAAAATAAATAAAGAATGGAAGGTTTATAAGCTGAGTGAAAATAAGGGTGTTAGTACCGATATCATATTGGCATAAAAAAAGGGAGGAAGTTCGGGACACTCATTATAGAATCCCAGTCCCCTTTAAAGAAAGAATATCATACTAATGTATTAAAAAGCTATTTGAACAAGTTCCTTGTATGATCCGAGACTCTTGTGGACTAATTCCGCCTTGTTTTATTATTTGTAATCCGGTAAATTGTACAAGCCAACGCTCCTTTTCAAGTGCTTGACGTGTTTAAAATCTGATTTGAACGTGAAAAAAAACTGTTGAATGAGTTGTAGCGTAATACAAATGTCCAGTAGAAAGCAATGGGCTCAAAAGTGTGTATGAGACCTCTCTTTTTGAGTCCTTGGAGTTCAACAAGGAAGAAAGACACGCAACTGTCGGCCTCAAATATTTTTTTTCCTCCCCTTTTTTCCCTCAAAAAGAGAATATGTTGAAGCTGAGCTTACGTAACCTTCTTCTTCTTCTTGTACTAAACACTTCACGACGAGGGCGTTTGATGACGGAACTGCGCGTGCCATTGGGCTCGTACACTGCGTACAGATTGCGTTACTGCGATGCTGAGGAGATGTCGAGAGATGCTGCGGTGCTTTCTATAGGCCCCATTCCGAAAGCCTGGTTATTGGACAAGAAATCAGTTCTATTGGCAAGTATTCATCGATTAAAGGATTCTGATCATTCACATTCAGTCAATGGTGCAAAGAATGAGTTGCCAGAGGTGAAAATAAGGAGCCGAGCGAACTCCGATAAGTCTAGAGACCACAATAATCATTCAAAGAGTATTAATCAACATCATCCAAAAGACAATGGATCAATGAAGAATAGCGTTAAGAACACAAACACTGCATCAAGATCATTAATAAGAAAATTTAAAGATTTGCGTCACAAGAAGAGAAGCTTAACACGTCAAAAAGGGCGTTCTATATACGAAAAGGAGGATTTAGGTGATGCTGATGATGAATCTAGTAAATCTGATGATCTTGAAGTAACAAATAAAACAGAAGCCAAGGAAAGGTTAAGTAGAAGCTCTTCCATTAGTTCGATATTTCCAATGTTTAGTAAAACTGAGAATATTGCCGATCATGTTAAAAAGTTTAAGTCGATGGAGCTTGCTTTATTTGAAAGTATACTGGAAGCTGAGCTAGAATCCGATTTAGATTCTGAGCCAAAAACAATCTCGGATACAGCAATGGAGAACAGCCATGTAGATGATATTAAATACATTCCTCCTCCACTTGCTAGTTACAGTTTGGATTCTAACAATACTTCAATAGTGACAGCTGATTCTAATAACACTTTAAAATCGAATGTTTCAGATACCCATTCTAATGTTTATACCCCTGAAATGTTAAATGGGGACATTGAAGAAGCCAAAATGAAATTACAACAGCAGAGAGCTTCAAGTGTTGATACTGATCAACTAAGTGAAACTTCTCAAGAGTCTTTCGTTACTGCACAAGAATCAACAGAGTTTTCTAATGAGAAAAGTCAATCGCAACAAAAAGATACTGTAGCATTTGAACTTGGAGATTTCAAATCGAAGAATTTAAATGTTTCTGATTATAGTTCAATTAGAATGAGAAAGGCCGTGTCTTCAAGAGGAAGCTATTTATATACATTTGAGTCTAAGAAATTACCATTAAAAAAGGTTAACCCTTCACCATGCAAAAATTTTGATGTTACATTTGGGAGGTCTACGACAGATGCCATTAATAACTCTTCAAATACACTGAGACCGAAATCTAGTTTCACATTTGTGAACCGTAATCAAGAGAGACATAAAAGAAATATGTTGAAATTATTTGATGCCTACGAAGCCGGTTATATTATTAAGATGAGCAAGGTCTTAGTCTTAGTTACCGCCGAATATAAAATAGAAAGGGGAATATTTGGTGATTCGAGAGGTGAAAGAGTCATGGAAAAATGGAGAGAGTATTTGCTTGTTGCTAGATCAACAGGTAATATAGATTTTCCAACGATTCTTCAGTTTTATAAAACAAACAGGATCTTGAAAAATGATGAAACAAGATGTGCTGATAGGGATATTGCAACGGAAATTGAACAGAGACTCGAGCAAAGTGATTCGGATTCGGATTTTGATAACCTCCAAAACGCCAATGCTAATGAAATCAATCGTAGAAGACATAAGAAACACAGAGGGCGTTCTTGCCATTTTGAATTGATTATTTCTCAAAAGGATACGAAAGTTGAATTCCATAGATTATTAGATAAGTCAATACGATTGACCAAGGAGCATACCAGCATAGTCATGAATTATACATTAGTAATGAATTCATCTAACACGGCTATTGCATGGGTTAATTTATTGAAACTTGTAACATTTCAATCTAAAATAGAGGCAGGGGATGCAACTTTTGTTAAGATTCCATCTTTGAATATTGCGTTCACTATTAACAAACTGGGATTATTATACAAGTCGCAGTTAGAAAGGTCAACTGACAATGTGTTTCTTCATATTGAATATAAACCTGACGGTTATGCCATTACTAAATCGGGCTTCACGGCCATGGTTATTTCCTCAGTTGAAAATAGACTTAAGAAATTATATGATTCAGGAAGACATTTCAGAGATCCTGAAGCTGAGAAGTTTATCGCTCGTATTCAAAGTAACAAGAGATATTTAGCCTTAGCATTTAGAAAATTTGATAGATTAGAATGGTTAGTAGGTGATTGTGAAACTTTGAAAAATGAATTTTGGAATATTTTGGGATCATACTACGAATTGGAATTAAGAGAGTTTGTTCATGATGAATGGACATTAGAAGATCAATGCATAATTGAACCAACACCGGTGGAGGGATTTCTAGTTAAACTATCAAATCGAACAGGTAAATTAAAGTCACCATTAGGAGGTCATTATTTCAAACTATTATATGCTTACACGAGTAGGAACTTATTGTTTTTTCAAAACTTCTATAATGCAGTGCCCTTATTTGATAATGAGAATATTAAAACAAAGAATTTCATATCTCCTTCTGGTACTGTTTTAAATATGAATATATTAGAGAGTGAATACCAAAAGAGGTGTCATACTGATGTTAGACCTAAAGGGTTTAATCCATATCCATTAGATGGCAAACACATCAGTTGGCTTAATCCAACTTCTACACTTGAAGATATAATTGAGAATGATGAAATTGCCTTACATGAGGCGGAAAGAAGAGCGAGTCTAATTGTTAATAGTTCACTGGTTATTGATCTTTGTCAAGTTAAAGAAATCCTTAAAGTTTCCGTTGAAGATGTTGATTTATTAGTTAAAAAGGCAGGGTCCATTACCTGGAGAAAAGAAGACAACAAGGAAAATTATGATGCTTCTCATTTGCATAAAAATCATGGATTAGCTTATCTAGGTAAGATAGGCGAAGATGAAGAACAACTTGATAACTGTTTTGAAATAGTCTTCAAGGGTGGTGCCACTGCTAGATTTCAATCAGCAACTAGAACAATCAGAGATGAATGGATTCAGCGACTTAGTGAAATAAGTCACTATTGGAAATTGAAACATCAAGAAATGATGGCTAGAATAGCAAAATTAACTGATTTTAATAATAGTGAAAGAGGCTCCTTTAGAAGCAAAGGAAATGAAAACTTTCGTAGGAGAGTTAAATGGGAACTAGCTGGCGCTAGAACGGATACTTTATTGTATTCCATTTCTTCTCATTCGTTGGATAATCCAGTTTTAATGCAGAGTGAAGTTTATCAAAGAAGAAAGGATAATCGATCATTTAAAAAATACTTCATGGTATTGAGTCCAGGATTTTTAGTTCTCTATGAGCAGATGAGCCGATCACGTTTAAACGCTACTGCTAAACCCTCCACTTATTACAAACAGCATACTACTATTGCACTTTCCAGTTGTTATGCTTTTGCAGGTGATTTACAAGGAGAACATGGTTATTCATCAGTTGTTAATATTAATGCTGTCATCAATGGTGATTATGGAGATGGATTACCGGTACTTTATGAGGATGGATTAAGAGGTAGTGAATCTATGAGAGATAGAGTGTTCAGTCTTTGGTTTGGATCGAAGAGGATTTTAATGAGACGACCTAAGAATAAACATAGTTTTAGTAAAAGTTCAAACGTTGATGACCTCACTAGTGAATCCGATGAAGATGATACAGATGCTACTAGCACAGAGGAGAGTGAATTTGGAGACTCTAATAATGATCTGAACCAAGGGAATCTCAATGTAAAGAGATGTAATGAGACTATAAATAAATGGGAAATGATGAAATGTGTCGGAAAGTTAGGTAGTAAAGGTAAGGTTATAACATTTTTAGCAAGGTCAAGAATTGAAAGGGATCTTTGGGTTACCAGAATTAAAGGTGAAATAGAGAGGTTTTCAAGTAATAGAGAGGATGACGTTGAATTACTATCATAGGTTAAAGAAAGACGGCATATTAATAATTAATATATTTATATAGGTAGTTGAACAAGATTATTTATCATCCCCCTTTTTTCTAAGCTTTCCAAACATAAACCATTTCATCCCAACTAACAGAAGAAACATAACCCTTTGCCCAAAGTGACCAATCACAACCCATAACAAATTCTCTATGATTTGTAAAATTCCCTAATAATGCACTACCATTTCTTAACCTTCTTGAATCTATTAAATTTGTCTTTTCATCAGTCATATCTCTCCAAATCTTAACAGTCATATCATAACTTGCAGACATCAATCTATCTGATTCATATGGACTCCAGGTAACCTTTTTAACGGCAAATTCATGACCAATGAGATTATTTATTGGTGTAGCACCCACTTTATCTGCATGATTATTTAAATGATCTTCTCTAAGATTAGGTATTCTTCTAATATCCCATATTTTAATAGATTTATCCACAGACCCAGTGGCAATTACCATTGGTCTGTACTTATTATAATCTAGGGTTAATGCTTCCAAACCTCTATGCGCAATAAAGTCTAAAACAAGGGGATCAGAGGATCTCAAATCCCATAATTGTGTATGCGATGTTGAATTTACAGATGCAATGATGAATGGATCATGTGGTGAAAATATTGCTTGATAAACACAATCATGTACTGTATTTTTTATCGTTGATTTATTACTTAATGGTAAACTATCAGCATGATCAATTTTTAAACTCAAGTCCTTAGGAGATTTAAAAGTAGATATTGAATTAGAGCTCTGCGGATTCCAAACCTTTATACTACCATCCCAGGAGGAAGAACAGAATAAGGATTTATCTATTAGATTCCAATTCACAGAATAAACTTCTCTTTCATGTTCTCTCCATTTCATAATAGGGAAATTCGGCAACGTCGTATCAAATAAAGAAATTGATCCATCACCAGAACATGTAAGAACTTGATTTTCATGTAACTCAGACCATGATACATCAAACAATCCATCTTGTGTATCATACATTGTTTCCATTACTATTGATCCGTCATTTTGAATCTGTAGAATGTACAGTCTACCGTTTCCAATAAGGCCAAAATTTGCGGATGTTGCAACAGCTAACTTATTATCGTAAAAAGGAGAATATTTGCAAGAATGACCATTAAATCCATTTGTTCTAAACGATAACATTGTTATAATAATTTCTAAATAATTTACTACGCTTATCGTGATGAAATAAAGAGTAAGAAATATGATAATAAATTTTTCTGTCTTGATTATCGCTTTTTATTGATACTCTACTAGTTAATAGAGTTTAGTGTATTTTCAACGTTTTAATATCTGATTTTTTTACAGCGTTTTAAAACTACATAGATATTTAATCATGACAATGCTATTATTTTATAAAAAGAGAGGGATATAGGATAAAATATAAAAGTAACATATTTTTTTGTTTGTTATCATTATGACGTTGAATTAAATGCGTTCCTTCAAAGTTGAAGATGGATCAGTCACTGGCGATGATCTTTCCCAGTTAACCATTGATCTAGTGGATGTATCACCAGTTTCATCTTCTTCGTTGTGTTCAGGAATTGAATAAAAGGGAGAACTTGGCATGTTCATTTTGCTATGCTTAACAGAAGCTAATGTATGGCAGTTATTATTATTATTACCACTGATTTCTGTTGTTGTATTGGTTGCCGATGGAACCGTGGGGAAAGTTTCATTCATACCCGGTGTTAATTTAAACATATTTGGAGAGTCATCATTCGCTGTTTGAACAGTATCTGCATCCTTTGGAGTTGCATCAGCAACTGGAGTCTTATGTGCATTCAGAATTCTATTCATTTCAGGATCATTGAATTCTTCGTTATGTGTATCAAAGAAATCATAATTCCAATCATGTTCAGCTTTTGTCGGCGAACTTGGCTCATTATTTGAGAATGATTCAATAATCTTCTGAATGCTTGGTGACATTTCCGTCCCTAAAATTGTATGTGGCTTATTGTTATTAATGTTTTGTTTTGGAGGAACAAAATTTTCCTTGTCATCATCATCAAACTGAGGAATTAATGTTGTGTTTAATTTTGTTGCTCCTAAGGGGACAGTATCATAGTCGAATTCACTTATTGGACTTATATTTTTACTCTTGGATTTTCTTCTATCCATTGGCAATCTAAAATTATCATCAAAGGTATCATTGTCAGTTGAAGGATTATTACGAGTAATAGTTTCGTTTGGTGTATAACCCAGATCTCTTTCTAAATTGAGAATATTAGACATATCAAAAAGATCCTGTGATGGTGTATTACCCTTTGAAGAATTCAGAATTGGGAAATTATTAATAACTTTGCTATTAGTAGATTTTGATTTCTTTGATTGTTGAGGCCCATTTTGAATTGTACTTGGGGATGAAGACAAAGCAGGAGAAGAATCCGTATTTTTCTTTCTTTGTCTTTTAGTCGATTTAGAATAGGGACCAGCTAATAGTCCACTGGCACCCATTGTCCCCCTCTCACGTAATTGCTTTAAATCATTTTGACTGTGGCATAATGTACACGTTGAACAAAGGTAGCCTGCATTTCCAAATTGAAAAATACCCTCTTTGTGATATTTATAAGGCGGTTGATTAGCTAATGAACAATTTATACATTTTTGATTAACATTTGATTTCTTTAATGTAGTATCACCAATTTTGACTACAGATTGAATAAAACTCTTTGTTTTCTTAGCCTTTGTTGGTGGAGCGTCATCAATAGATTTTGGTAAAATTGCAAACCTCGAAGAAATTGGTTCACCTCTGGCATCCAATTCAACGGTATTATTGGATTTCATATCAGACAATCGTATTCTATGAGCAAGAGAATTTTCATCTAAAAATGGTAATGATTGAGTTCTTGATGCCATTAATGGAGCACTCAAACCATTATTACGCCTTGTTTGTTTTCTCTTTAATAATGGCTCATTAAAATCATCAGAATTTAATATTGGGCTACTACTCGTTCCAATAGGATCATCAATTGGTGGAGAAGAAGACTGAGTTTGAACTTGAATTTCCTGTGCTTTCCTTTTCAAACTTGTATTTGATAATGGACAAAATCTTAATTTGACTTCTAAAATATCATTAGAATCTTCACTACTATATAAACTTAAGAAATTAGTAGAAACCCTACCAGTTATAATTGAATTTTTTTTATCTTTGAGGATCTTAGAGCAAAGCCCATAACCAACATAGGGTTCATTGAATTCCATTATATCCTTGTAATAAATAGAATAATCCATTGATTTTTGGAAACATTCAGGTGAAGAAAATTGAACTAAAGAGATACACTTTTTCAATTCTATGCAACCGATTTGTTGACCATTATGTGGTGGTTGTTGAGGTAAAGTTATTATTTTTGATATTAAAGGTTTTGTTGATCTTGCTAAAAATGAAGTTTGGTCATCAAAAGTATAAAGAACCTTGAGTATTATCGGTTTAGTGAATGTTTCAGGTCTGTTCATCTCTTTTCTTAATATGATTGCCCTGATAATAAAAAGAAGTAACGAAATAAAGAAGAAGATGGAAAAGAGAAAAATATGAAAGGAGTAATAAAAGGAAACGAAGTGCCTTTAAAATCGCACTAGCGTTGGTGATGTGTAACAATAGCAGAGAGAGAGAAAGAAACGCGTTAGAGAGAAAAATCAAAAGGTTCAATTAATTTTTGTTTAACGCGTTTTAATGAGTATGCGCCACAACGAATACTTAAAATAAAGTGGCGTTGTATATGTATATATTTCTTCAAAAACTAAATGGTTCTAAAAAAGAATCAACTGAAAGGAAACGAAAAGTACCTATAGATATGTTAGTGAGGACCTTTTAAGTTTGATTAATCAACAAAAAAAGTATTAATGTATCACTATGGTTTTTAAAAATTCAATTCTTGGGTTAAAACACTATAGGATAAAAAGGGTTCTTTTAACTAATTAAAAACCCCTACACGTACTATAATTAAGTAGACAAACACAACCAAAGAGGAGATAAAAAACAATTAACGTGTTAATTAAGTGATTTATTACTTTTAAAGAAGAACAAAATGAGCATTAAGAGTAAACAAAAAAAATGAAAATAATTTCAACACTAGAGATTCGACAGGTGAAACAAAAAGATAACAAGCACCATGCTATTTACGTCACTTGGACAATTTATATTAGATGATATTCATTCAGATGAATGGTCAAAGTATAATGTTATTGGAGGAGGAGGCACTTATGCACTTTTAGGGTCATTAATGGTGAATCCTACACCAGCAACAAGTTGCATGTTTATTGACCTTGGATACGATTGTCCAATTTCAGTTCGAGAAGAAATTGAATCATGGAGATCTGGAGCTATAATAAGAGAAAGCAAGACTAGGAAAACGACTCATGGCGTCAATACTTATAAGAATGGTTTAAGATCATTTGAATATACAACAGACAAGATCCCTATTACGCGTGAGGATATTGCTCATTGGCCGAAGGTAGCAAAATCTAAATCCTTTCATATTCTTTGTTCACCTCAAAGATGTAAGGACCTAATCACCGGACTAGATGCAATTTTATGTTGGGAGCCCACACCAGAGTCCTGTGTTCCATCAAATCTTGATTTGATAGCTGAGCTTTTGAAGAATGTTGATGTATTCTCACCAAATGCTGATGAATTGGCAGCTTTAATGAATTTACCTCCACCTAAGACGTTAGATGATTGTAAGACCGTTGCAATGTCATTACAATGCTACTTAACAACAAAATGCTCACTGGTATTACGTTGCGGAGCTCACGGTGCTATAATTTGTAAACCAAACCAGGCGTTTGAAACCCTTGTGACAGTTGACGCCTACCATAATAAGCAAAGCATTACCCACGTGGTGGACCCTACAGGATGCGGAAATACATTCATGGGGGCGATGACGACAAGCATTGGAATGGGCACAGATCTATTGGTGGCGTGTGAATTAGCATCTGTTGCCAGCGGTGTCTGTTTAGAAAGACACGGTATCCCTAAAGTTGAAAATGGTGAATGGAATGGTATGTCCATTTCAAAGAGATTGGAAAAATTTTATAATCTAAAAGCTGATTAACAATGTTATTGTAGTATTTTACGGAATAAAAAAAATTAATATATATTTATGCATTACTATCTGTTGTAATGCATAGTAATGCCATGTGAAAATCATAGTTACCCTTCCTCAATGTCAAATATATTTCCATAACCGAATAAACCATCAAAAGACGGGAAAGCCTTCAAAATAAGGGTATTTATTTCAGAGAAGGATTAATTTGATTCTTCACTATTCAATATCATTTTGAAAAGGAATCCGAACACACAGTTACTGGATACTACTCTGTACTAGGTCTGTATTCAATGAGATGAACGATACATTTCTCAATAGGGGGCTTAGCTTCTTTAAAGCGTTTCTTTTTTTTTCAGGGTTCCCCTCTCTTAATGCGGATTTATTGTTTCTTTCTCGCCGCCATCCACGTTTATAGCAAATTGGGATTATCATCAACTACGTAATACCCATAAAGAAAAATTAATCAACTGAATTTATATTTATTTCATTTGAATGAAAACAATGCTCAATTATCAATTACTTATTTATAGACAAAGATACAACCAAACACGAAAGTGTTTTTTCTAGTTATCTTCCAATGCGGAATCTGGCGGAGCTGATGTGGACAAAAATCATAAAAATTTTTCCAAACAATATTATGCATCTTGAAAAATTAGTTATTTGATCATTCCTTAGCGGCAAAGATTTCTTTTATATTTTTATAACCCTTATCTCCCAAGTATAAATAGAAGCATATATCCCCCATCTTTTTACTATGCCTCAAGAAAATAATATTCCTTCTTCATATAATTCAATTAGGGAGAATATTATGCCTAGTTTAAAAGATGAAAAAGACAGTTATCTAGACCACGAAACTTCTCGTTCAGACATTGCTACAACTAATGATAATACTTCGGTTCAAAATGCTGCTACTCAAGCTTATATGATTAACATTCCAAAATGTTTTGATATCTTCCAAACTCACCCTGTTCATGGTCTCTCTTCCCTAAAGGCAAAAGAATTACTGAACGTTCATGGAAAGAATTCTCTTGGAGATGAATCTAAAATTTCAATTACTTCTATTTTAATGCGTCAGGTGTGTAATGCAATGATTATCGTTTTAATCATTTCAATGGTTATTTCATTTGCAATCCATGATTGGATTACTGCTGGTGTTATCGTGTTTATCGTTGGCCTCAACGTTGCCATTGGTTCTCATCAAGAATTCAAGGCTGAAAAGACTGTGGGTTCCTTAAAAAATTTGTCTTCTCCTTCCGCTACCGTCGTTAGAGATGGCAATGAAGCAACAATTTCTTCTGATGAAGTTGTTCCTGGTGATTTAATTCTAGTTAAAGTTGGTGATACAATCCCTGCCGATATTAGATTAATCGAAACTAATAATTTCGAAACAGATGAAGCATTACTTACTGGTGAATCTTTGCCAGTTTCTAAGGATGCCAATGAATTATACAACCAAGAAATCCCTGTTGGTGATCGTTTGAATCTAGCTTATTCTTCTTCAACCGTTTCCAAGGGTAGAGCTACTGGTATAGCCGTTTTAACTGGTTTAAACACTGAAATTGGTAAAATAGCTAAATCCCTTAAAGGTGATAATAAGATTATCAAGAAAGTTGAAAATAAAGAAGAAGCTGGTCCAAAGGAATATGCTAATGCAGCAGGTCATACCATTTGGAACTCAATTGGCTATGTGTTAGGTACTTCCGAAGGCACTCCATTGAAAAAGAGGCTTTCTTGGTTAGCAATTTATCTTTTCGGCATTGCCGTTGTTTTCGCAATCGTTGTTATGGCTTCTCAAAAGTTCCATGTTACAAGAGAAGTTGCAGTTTATGCCATTTGTGTTGCTCTTTCAATGATACCTTCTTCCCTAGTTGTTGTCTTAACTATCACCATGGCCGTTGGTGCAAAGGAAATGTTAGCTAGAAATGTTATTGTTAGAAAATTCGATGCATTGGAAAGTTTAGGTTCCGTCAATGCCATTTGCTCTGATAAAACAGGTACGTTAACTCAAGGTCGTATGATTGCCAAGAATGTTTATATTCCATATGTTGGTACTTTTCAAGTTGAAGATTTTGATGAACCTTTTAATCCAACTAAAGGTAATGTCAATTTCACTGAAAATTTGCCTGTTGATCTTGATAATGCTCAATGGATTACATTTGAAGAATTTCAAACCAAGTTTGATGGTACTGAAAAGATGAATGTGTTTGTCAATTGGATCAAGACCGCCTCCCTTGCTAATATTGCCAATATCTATATGGATAATATTGAGGAAGAAGGCGATTCTCAATGGAAAGGTCGTGGTGATCCAACCGAAATCTCTATTCAAGTGTTTGCTCATCGTTTAGGTTACGCAAGGCCAGTTTTAACTGAAAAAACCTATCAACCAATTTTTGAATTCCCATTTGACTCCACTATTAAAAGAATGACTGCTATTTACTTCAATACTGAAACTGGCAAGGAAACTATCTATACTAAGGGTGCAGTTGAAAGAATCCTAAGTCTTTGTTCAACTTATACCTCTGAAGCTGGGTCAATTGTACCAATGACTGAAGCTAAGATCACTGAAATTGAAAAGCAAATGGATGCTTTAAGTTCAAAGGGTCTGAGAGTTTTAGCATTTTCTTATAGAGAACCAAAGGAAAACTTAGGTGAAAAATGGAATCAAATTGAAAGAGTTGACGTTGAAACCAATTTACATTTCCTTGGTCTTATTGGTATTTATGATCCACCAAGACCTGAATCATTACCCTCCGTTTTAAAATGTCATCATGCAGGTGTTAGTGTTCATATGGCAACTGGTGATCATCCATCAACTGCCAGTGCAATTGCAAAGGAAGTTGGTATTTTGCCAAAGGATATGTCAATATATTCACCAAATGTTGTTAAGTCAATGGTTATGACAGCAACACAATTTGATTCTCTTTCTGAAGATGAAATTGATGCATTGCCTGTTTTACCATTGGTTATTGCTAGATGTGCACCACAAACTAAAGTTAGATTAGTTGAAGCGCTTCATAGAAGAGGACAGATTGTCGCCATGACTGGTGATGGTGTTAATGATTCACCATCATTAAAGATGTCTGATATTGGTATTGCTATGGGTAAGAATGGTTCTGATGTCGCCAAGGATTCCAGTGATATTGTTTTAGCTGATGATAATTTTGCATCTATTCTTAGTGCTATTGAAGAAGGTAGAAGAATGGCTGATAATATTCAAAAGTTCGTTTTACAATTATTAGCATTAAATGTTGGTCAAGCGCTTTTCCTTTTAATTGGATTAGTTTTCATGGATGATAATGGATTTTCAGTTTTCCCGCTTTCACCAGTTCAAGTTCTTTGGGTTATTGTTGTTACATCTTGTTTCCCAGCAATGGGTCTTGGTGTTGAAAAGGCCGATGCCGATATTATGGACAAGCCACCAAAGAATGCAAAGGAATCTGTTTTTACAAAGGAAATGTTGCTTGATATGTTTGTTTATGGTGTTGTTATTGCAGCTTCTTGTATGATTCCATTCATTATTGAAGTTTATGGCTTTGGCAATGGACAATTAGGTCAAAATTGTAATAAAACAGATTATGCTGATACTTGTGATTATGTCCTCAGAGCTCGTGCAGCTAGTTTTGTTACAATGACATGGTGTGCATTAATTTTAGCATGGGAAGTTGTTCATATGAGAAGATCAATGTTCTTTATGCATCCTGAAACAACCCGACCATATACTCAATGGATGCATGATCTCTGGGCAAATCAATTTTTATTTTGGAGTGTTATTGCTGGTTTCGTTACATTAATTCCAACTATTTATATCCCAGTTATCAATACGTATGTGTTCTTACAGATGGGTTTAACAGATGGTTGGGCTTGGGCTTTCCTTGGTACTTTGATGTTTTTGATCTGTGCTGAGTTTTGGAAATGGTGTAAGAGACAATATTACAAGGAAGAAATGGCTCATAACCCTGAAGATGATTTAGAAAAAGGTGATGCAAACAACAATCCAAACCATCCATTTAACCAGTTTGGTACCGTTTAATTTAAACATTGTTATTATTTATTGGAAGTTTATTCATTTATTATTTTCCTATATAATCGTTTTTATACTGCTTTTTATTCTTATGATAATCAAAATAAAATTTTAGCTTTCAGCACTACAGAGGTAAACAATTCAAGGTAGCTTAACTGAAGGAATACTAGTTTCTTTTGTGTGAATTAAAAAAGGTCATTTTGTTAAATAACGTAATATTAATCTAATATTGTATTAGTCATGGATAACAATATTAATTAAGAATAGTTATTTTAGAAAACGATAATTTTATTATCAATAGATAGATAACATGATAAGACTATTGTTATACAAAACTTATCAGATAAAAGTTGTTTATCACGATTAGTGATAGGTCAGTATCTATTGATAACAGACTTATCTATTACTAATATTATAATCTAGAACATAATTATAATTGTATAAAAGGGTTTAGAAAACTCTTGTCCTTTATATTATTATATATTTATAATCCAACGGTTTAAGTATCTTATACAGGATTTGTTATTAGATATTTCGATATATGGAATTTCTGGTACCTTAAAAACTGTTGAAATGATTTATCATCAATTTCATCTACAATAAAATCAATATCTATAGAAACTGTTTTAATGATCAACTTGCTACATTTCAATTGCAAGATTTGCTACAATATCTGATGTGCTTATATTATTTCTGACAAACCTTTTGTTATATGGTGGAATTAGTCTAAAGTTATATTTACTACCACACGTATAAACGTCTATTAAAATTTGACCTCTCTCTAAGTACATATTATGCAAAGCCAATTTAAGTGACTACGAAGTGCTTCGGATATGTAAGCACATAAGTGTTCAAAATTTTGTAATAGAGTTCTTTCGTATTTTAGTAGTATATTGTGAGACCACCTTAATAAGTTTTAAATGTATTTTAATACCGCTCGATTTGTGCATTCATTTATCAGTTTCATACACTGTTTGATAAAGGATAATCAAAAAAAACCAGCAAATGACATTCATTAGTGAGCGGTACAAACATACGTAACTATGGAACTTCTTTATGAATTGGCTGTTTTTATATGAATAACAGCGAAATCCTTCCTTTCTAAACTTTTACATTTTCAAACAAAAAAATAATATTTAACTATACCTTGATATAAAAAAGAACCCCTGAAATAATATTCAGAACATATATCACGCTTTAGTGACAGAAGCAAATGGAGGATGTGTTTTAATAACATCTTTATACCTCTTTTGAAGTTGATCATTAGTGACTCTTTTAACTTGCATAGTTTCTGCATCGGTTATTATCAAAGTTTTATAGAATGACCATTTGAAAATAGTCCACCAAGTTTGTAAAAACTTATAATCAGGCCAAAGGGTATTTGGATATTCTATAACCGAATCTTGGTGACATTGCCAAAGCATGTAATCACTCAATCTAGTATGACCGGAGGTTCTAACGAGGATATCAACGGGATCTGGAATGTTTTCATAATAAAAATTAGATTCAATTAAAGATTCATTAATTTGACTAGTTTCTAATTCACCATTTTCCACTTTTTGCGAAATAACATTGATCGAATTCCAAATATCATCTCTTGAAGTGTAAGGAAATGCAATAAAAAGGACATGTTTGGTATGATGAGCAGTTTTAGCCTCAACTTGTTCAATATCTGAAAGAACATCATTTGGTAGATAAGATTTGTTACCAATAATTTTAATTCTAACCTGATGCAAATCACAAAGATGATTTTCACTTGAAATTAAAATCAACTTTGTCTTCAATAGTGAAAAGATAGTATCAACTTCTTCTGGTTTTCTATTAAAATTTTCGATTGAAAATGCATAAGTTGTAACATATTTAACTCCAATTCTAAAGCAACAATCAAGAACAGTTGTAAGGGCCTCAGCACCTAATCTATGACCTTCTTTTAATGGTAGACCATGTGTCTTTGCAAACCTTCTATTTCCATCCATGACAAAGGAGATATGATTTGGAATTGGACCTGTTCTAAGAACGTTAATTAAAAATTGATCAAATATGCTTTCCAGTAAAGAATAACCTGGTATATATCTAAGGAAGAGAACTAATAAAAAAAGCATATTTAACAGCTATTAATAAAAGTTGTTGTTACTAGTAGAAAAATGAGCTTTTTCAATGGCGTTCTTGCCAATGGCTCCCTTTTATACTTTTAAATGATAAAGGGGGAAGATGGCTGCCTCGCTTTCTCTCTTCGCTGAGCAAGTGCTGAGCAATACGCGCAAGGACGTGAGAAAGAAAAAAATACTAAAAACTGTGGGGTTATACTTCGTTTAACAAGAGATAGGCATAAAAATCAAAAAACTAAAATTATAAATTATATTACATATAGCCATTTTTATTATACACATCAATTAATATCAAAGTATAGTTGAGTCATTATCACTTTTATATTAATGTAGATTATATGTTGACATATAACATAAAGATGGGCATTATCATTGATGTTTATTTTTATATCTTTTTAGTATTTCATAACATTGGTAAATTGTAAACGAACAGGCAAATGTACAACAGCATTCTTTCTTTAATATTTCAGACTTCACAAGTTTATAATAAAGCAAGAGCACCAACAAAAGCACCAACAAGAGCACCTGGGACTAAAGCGTTAGCACCTGCAGATGAGTGAGAGGTGCTAGTAGCAGAACCGGAAGCAGAACCGGAAGCAGAAGCAGAACCGGACTTAGTTGCAGAATGATGAGTAGATGTCATACTTTCGGAGTGTTGAGAAGATTCACCAGACTTAGAAGATGCAACAGAAGACACAACAGAAATGACAGAAGATGCAACGGATTTGACAGAAGAAGTGTCAATCGTAGGGCTGACAGTAGCGGCAGCGCCAACAGCAGATTCCAATCTGGAAGAGTACCATGGTAAACCAGTAGCAAAGGAAGAAAGGTAAGGGTATTCACTCGATGGGATTAAAGAGGTGTAAGAGTCATCGGTGTAAGTTTTAGCAGCTTGGTAAAGAGACAAAAGACCAGCAGCATCACCAGTTTGGGTTTGCAGAACGGAAATGTATTCGTTTAAATGAGCACTGATATCAGAGTTAAGAACAACGGCGATATTTTCAGCGTTAACGAGAGCAGCAGCAGCAATGACAGCAATGGCAACAGGTTGCATTTTTATTTAAATGAGTTTATATATGGCTGGGGGAGCTGTTAAAACTGATATGAAAAAAGGGAATATGAGATCCCTTTTATACCTTGGCAAGAATCGCATGTTCAAAGGTAATGCGTATAGCGGGGCCCCACCCAGAAAGGCGAGAATTGACCAACAAAAAAAAAGAGAGCAGAAAGCGAACGGGGAACGGAGTACGTAACAGACTATGAGGACAGGAAGGTGAATGGATGAGAGAAGGAAAGAGAAATGGAGGGTCTATGGCTGTATGTAAGTGTGAAGATAACGACACAGAGCGTGAAATTGCAACCTCAATTGTAATTACAATTACAATCACCACTTGATAACTTTACATACTTAACTAATTAAGTAACCTCTTTAGTGTACGAGAGTTGGTAGTTCCAGGCGTTCGGTGGAGTCACGGCACCTCAGGTCTATTTTCTGTTGCGGATAAAAGAAAAGACCATGTATTTCCCCGAATGGGATATGTCATAAAATACATCTGGTAAATACCCATGTGTAAACAAAATATACGGGGTTCGTTTCCATAATCTATCTTCTTATTCATATGATGATCTTCTTGTAAATACTAATTCATTTTTTATTTTCTATTAATAGTAATTGAATGTAAATCAGCTTGAAAAGAATAGGATTCGAACCGGCGACCATAAACTTTTTAACGAGGACCAAAAATTTAAAATCGGATTAAAATAGACTGCTAAAACCAATTTATTTCAATTCCTTATATTCCTTTGTCACCTTTTATATTCTTTTTTTTGCCACCCATATTGTAAAACCATATTCATCAATATATCGAAAGGTATAATATTAAAATTGTTAAAAAAATATGTTTTTAACAAGAAGTGAATATGATAGAGGTGTGTCAACGTTCTCACCAGAGGGACGTTTATTCCAAGTTGAATATTCCCTAGAAGCTATTAAACATGGTTCAACAGCAATTGGTATTTCAACAAGTGAGGGTGTTATACTTGGTATTGAAAAGAGAGTTACTTCATCCCTTGTCGAATCAGATTCCATTGAAAAGATTATGGAAATTGAAAAACATATTGGTTGTGCAATGTCTGGTTTAACAGCTGATGCCAGAACAATGGTCGATCATGCTAGAGTTGCATCTGTTCAGCATGACCTTTATTATAATGAACCAATATCAGTTGAAAGTTTAACTCAATCTGTTTGTGATTTAGCATTAAGATTCGGTGAAGGTGCTAGCGGTGAGAAGAGACTCATGTCAAGACCATTTGGTGTTGCCCTTTTGATTGCTGGTTACGATGATCAAAGAGGTCCTCAATTATATCATGCTGAACCAAGTGGTACCTTTTATAGATATGATGCAAGAGCAATTGGTTCAGGTTCTGAGGGTGCCCAAACTGAATTACAAAATGAATATCATAAATCTCTTACTTTAAGAGAAGCTGAATTATTAACATTAAAAGTTTTAAAACAAGTTATGGAAGAAAAATTAAATTCACATAATGCTCAATTGGCTTCTGTTACGAAGGATAATGGTTTTAGAATTTATTCTGATGACGAAGTTGCTACTTTGATTGAAGAATTAAAATCATCTTTACAAGAATCTGAAGAAGATAAAATGGAACAAGATTAATCTATGGTTATATTTTTACCAATATCTTTTCAATATAAATAAATATATATATTATACAATATGTTAAAGTCTCCTCTTTAATGTGTATGCTGTTGTAACATATCAATACATGCAGAATATTCTGGAAAATCCTTTAATTTGGCAATAACTGCCTTTTCCAATTTATTTGCATTCTTATAGAATGTTGTGCTTTCTCCATTATACTGTCGACAATTATTAAATATTAATTTACAATCATAAATGAAATCTTCCATACTTTCATATTTATCATTCTCTAGTTTAGTTTCCATGGTACTCAAGTCCATTGGTTCCTTGATAACATCATAATAATCAGCAACTTCTTCTTTATTAATAGGTATCATAAATGGCCAACTGCTTGGATGATTCTGCATATCAGTAAAAATTGATAACATAGCAATATAATGTGGCCCTCTCTTTGGTTTTTGTGCTAATTCATCCATTTCCTTACTCCATCCAGATTCTTTAACTCCAGGAATATCCATGGGATCAATTGGTGTTGTATTATTCTTAAAATGTATTAATCCTGCTCTTATAACATGCGATTGACTAATCGTTCGAATTTTTCTAACAACTGCTGCGTTCTGTAATGCCAAGATCTTTGGTGAATCTAAATATCGAATCCTTGGTATCATAGTACACTGCATTAATGTACCACCTTCATAATCCTTGATATATCCCATCCAAATATGTTTTGGTAAAGATATTTCCTTTGTAAACCCTTGTTTTTTAAAATATCCAATAGCATAGTTATCTGCATATGTTAAAAAATATTTAATCTTTGTTGTCGCTCTAACATAATCTTTTAAATGATTCATTAAATGTGCACCATAACCTCTAACTTGTTCCGTTGAAGAAATAGCACAAAAAACAATTTCTGCAAATTCGTGGCTTTCAAAGGGTCTGATGGTTATACCACCAACAACAATTAATGGTTCTCGAACAACGGCTATAGAAACATGTGATTTATCATAAACTAATCTAGAAATATATGCCTTTGGCATTTCTGGTAATTGCTTTTGAAATATATTTTTTAAGCCTGTTAAAACTATCATATTATCACTTGAATTATCATTATTAACAACTCTAAATTCAATTTTACCCTGTTTTTCTTCAAGAACACTAGGTCTTTCCTTATACGTTTGTTTCAATCCATCAAAATCAAAATAATTCACACCTTGAATGTCATCCTCATCGACATCTTCGTTTTCATTGGATCCCTCAACTTTGATTCTTTTAATCTTACTATCATCGTCAGTAACATTCTCTAGGCTTCTCTTTGCTACAACACTTGTCATCGTCGTCTCTCCCTTGGCTCTTCCAGTGGCAAAATATTGAAAATTTTTGAAATTCCAAGTCAAATTTTAAAAATCTTCATTAAAATCGTTTTAACACATATTATAAAAAGGAGTCATTTTCCCAACTTTTTTCTGTAAAAAAACCTCTTTTCTTTTAAGTGGATATTAAACAATTCCATTAACAACTAATTAACTTCTTGTTCAATCATGTCTGATAAGATGTTCATCTTACCTGGTTCTGTTGCCTTACGTGAATTTAGAGTTGAAACTCTTTCTCAAGCTATTAATTCAGCTGTTAATTCTTCTATTATTACAGATGTTAGAACCTGTCAAGTCCATTATATTCATAAAAAATCCGAACTTTCAGAGTCAACTATTGAAAAGCTTCATTTATTACTTCAATATGATTCTCAATTAGATTTAAATGATGCTTTAAATAAAAATTTATTCGATTTAGTTCAATCTGATAAAACTGAATTAGCTGATGATACTTATTTATTTAGAATCTTACCAAGACCTGGTACTATTTCTCCTTGGTCTTCAAAGGCAACCAATATTGTCGAAGTTTGTGGTCTTGGTGATGAAATTGACCGTGTTGAAAGAGGTATGGCTGTCCTTTTGAAAGTTAGACAAGGATTTCCATTGTTAGAATCCTTGAAGTCTAATAATTTCCAATGTTTAGAATCAATCTATGATAGAATGACCCAAACCTTATACGTTAATGATCAAGTTCCTCAATTCAATGATTTATTCGAATTACATGACCCAAAACCTCTTGTTCATGTTGATGTCATTTCTTCAAAGGATAACCTTATTAAAACTAATAAGGAACTTGGTTTAGCTTTAGATTCAGGTGAAATCGAATACTTGATCTCTGCATTTAAGGATACCTTGAAGAGAAACCCAACAGATGTTGAATTATTCATGTTTGCTCAAGTTAATTCCGAACATTGCAGACATAAGATCTTTAATGCAGATTGGACCATTGATAATGAGAAGAAGGATATGTCTCTTTTCCAAATGATTAGAAATACTCACAAATTGAACCCTCAATTTACTATCTCTGCTTACTCAGATAACGCTGCTATTTTCCAAGGTTCAGACGCTTACGTTTTCGCTCCTGATATTAATGATAAGAATACTTGGAAATCAACTAAGGAAAGAGTTGAAACTTTAATTAAGGTTGAAACTCATAATCATCCAACTGCTGTCTCTCCTTTCCCAGGTGCTGCAACTGGTTCAGGTGGTGAAATTAGAGATGAAGGTGCCGTTGGTAGAGGTTCTAAATCAAAGTGTGGTCTTTCAGGTTTCTCCGTTTCAGACTTAAGAATCCCAACCTTAGAACAACCTTGGGAATTAGATGTTGGCAGACCAGCTCATATTGCCTCTGCCTTGGATATCATGGTTGAAGCCCCATTAGGTTCTGCTGCTTTCAATAATGAATTTGGTAGACCTTGTATTACTGGTTATTTTAGAACCTTAACTATGGAATTAGAAAATGATAAAACAATTAGAGGGTTCCATAAGCCAATCATGCTTGCTGGTGGTATGGGTGCCGTTAGACCTCAATTAGCTTTAAAACCAGATTTTAAGATTACTCCTGGTGCTGCTATTATTGTCTTAGGTGGTCAATCCATGTTAATTGGTCTTGGTGGTGGTGCTGCATCGTCTGTTGCTTCGGGTGAAGGTTCCGCTGATTTAGATTTTGCTTCTGTTCAAAGGGGTAACCCTGAAATGCAAAGAAGAGCTCAATTTGTTATTGATGCTTGTAATTCCCTTGGTTCAAATTCTCCAATTCAATGTATCCATGATGTTGGTGCTGGTGGTTTATCTAATGCACTTCCTGAATTAGTCCATGATAATGATCTTGGTGCTAGATTCGAAATAAGAGATATCCTTTCTTTAGAACCTGGTATGTCACCAATGGAGTTGTGGTGTAATGAATCTCAAGAAAGATACGTCTTAGGTGTTGCCCAAGAAAACCTGGAATTGTTCAAATCTATTTGTGAAAGAGAAAGAGCTCCTTTTGCTGTTGTTGGTGTTGCCACTGAAGAACAAAGATTAATCTTAACAGATAAATTATTAAACACTACACCAATTGATTTAGATATGACCTTGTTGTTTGGTAAACCTCCAAAGATGTCAAGATCAGATGTTTCAATCCCATTACAATTGTCTCCTGTTGATTTATCAAATTATGAATTGAGTGATGCCCTTGATAGAGTTTTACAATTACCATCAGTTGGTTCCAAATCATTCTTAATTACTATTGGTGATAGAACTGTTACTGGTTTAATTGATCGTGATCAATGTGTTGGTCCATGGCAAGTTCCTGTTGCTGATGTCGGTGTTACTTGTACTTCCCTTGGTGATGAATTAATCCTTACTGGTGAGGCTTTAGCAATGGGTGAAAAGCCAACTTTGGCAATTATTGATCCAGCTGCATCTGCTAAAATGTGTGTTGCCGAATCTCTTTTGAATTTAATTGCTGCTGATATTAAAACCTTGGATATGGTTAAATTGTCTGCCAATTGGATGTCTGCTGCTTCCACTCCTGGTGAAGGTTCTGCTCTTTACGCAGCTGTTCAAGCTATTGGTATTGACTTGTGTCCTGCTTTGGGTGTTTCCATTCCTGTCGGTAAGGATTCTATGTCTATGAAGATGTCATGGGATGATAAGACTGTTATGGCACCAATGTCCTTAATCATTACTGCTTTCTGTGGTGTTGAAGACACTACAAAGACATGGACCCCTCAATTACAAAATATTGCAGACACCGTTTTAGTTAATGTTGATTTATCTGCTTTAGCTGAAAAGGCACTTGGTGGTTCTGCTGTTGCTCAAGTCTACAAACAAATTGGTGATAAATCTCCACAAGTTCACAATGCTCAAATCTTAAAGGGTTTCATTAATGCTGTTATTGATTTACATTCAAAGGTTAATGTCCTTGCCTACCATGATAGATCAGATGGTGGTTTGATCGTTACCGCTTTGGAAATGGCATTTGCTGGTAGATGTGGTTTGAACCTTGATATTAAGGGCAAACAAGATGCTTTCACTGAATTATTTAATGAAGAATTAGGTGCAGTTTTCCAAATTTCTAACAGTCAATTAGGAGAATTTATTTCAATTTTTGAATCTCATGGTGTTAACAACGATTACATTTCAGTTATTGGTGAACCAGTCTTCGATAAGAAGCAAGCAGTTGTTGTTAAGTTCAACGATGAAATTGTCTTAGAAAACACTAGAGCTGAATTACAAAAGAAATGGACTTTAACTTCTTATCATATGCAAAAGTTAAGAGATAATCCACAATCAGCTGATCAAGAATTTGGTTTGATTGATGATAACGAGGATCCAGGTTTACAATACCATGTTACCTATGATTTAACAGATGATTTATCAATTTCTAAATTGACAGGACCAAAGCCAAAGGTTGCTATCTTAAGAGAACAAGGTGTTAATGGTCAAATGGAAATGGCATGGTCATTCCAACAGGCAGGATTTGATGCTGTTGACGTTCACATGACTGATTTAATTGAGGGTAAGGTTACCCTTGATGATTTTGTTGGTTTAGCAGCTTGTGGTGGATTTTCATATGGTGATGTCCTTGGTGCTGGTAATGGTTGGGCAAAATCTGTTCTTTACAATGAAAATGTTAGAGCTGAATTCTCTAAATTTTTCAATGAAAGAGAAGATACATTTGCATTTGGTGCATGTAATGGTTGTCAATTCCTTTCAAAAATTAAATCATTAATCAATGGTGCAGAAAATTGGCCATCATTTGAAAGAAATAAGTCCGAACAATATGAAGCTAGAGTTTGTACATTGGAAATTTCTGCTGAATCCAACTCCATTTTCTTCAATGGTATGCAAGGATCTAAATTACCAATTGCTGTTGCACATGGTGAAGGTCAAGCTGAATGGGAAACTGAACAACAAATGAATGACTTTGTTAATGATAATCTTGTTGGTGCCAGATATATTGATAATTATGGTATTGTTACTGAAAGATATCCATTGAATCCAAATGGTTCACCTAATGGTATTACAGCTGTTGCTACACCAAATGGTAGAGTCTTAGCAATGATGCCTCACCCTGAAAGAGTTGTTAGATTAGAAGCTAATTCTTACTATCCATTAGATAAGCAACAAGAATGGGAAGGTTATGGACCATGGATTCGTTTGTTTAGAAACGCTAGAAAATGGGTTGAAAGTAATCAATAGATGGAGTGGTTAGTAGTATTAGTATTTTGTTTTGGTAGTTTAATTTAATTTAATGTTTTTTGTTGAAAAAAAGATCTATTTCTGACTTTATTCTCATGAGCATATTCGTTCCCCTCGTTGCGCATTTTTTGAAAAGGAACGACGATTTTTTTTAATTTTCTTTCTTTTCATCCAAATTAGTAAACACAGCTTCTTTTTGTATTATCAGCACCATGAGCAAGTACGTATTCAATTAAAGTTAAATATCTTGATTAATATAAAAGTAGCGTTTATACTAACCTAATCGGTTGCTTATCGTGAGAGAATAATAAGAGATTAGGGCTTCTACTGACTTCTCTTATTATCGTAAATTCACATGCAATGACCGCCTCTTTTTTCTTCAGAGTCTTTTTGGATAAATCTATTGATATAGTCAATAGGGATACCCTTTTAGCTGTGTATGAATCAGTTAAGGAAATTCCTGGTCTAAGTTTTATTGAAAAACTTTGGGCATCTTATTATGTTTATATTGATAATGATTTATTTGCAACCGGTTTATTATTCTTTTTAATTCATGAAACAATGTACTTTGGTAGATGTTTACCATGGTATATTATTGATCGTACACCATATTTCCAAAAGTATAAGATTCAAGCAGATAAGTATCCAAGTGATAAAGAACAATGGGAATGCTTGAAATCAGTTTTGAAATCACATTTCCTGGTCGAAGCAGTTCCAATTTGGTTCTTTCACCCAATTTGTGAAAAGATAGGTATTTCCTTTGAAGTCCCATTCCCATCTTGGACAACCATCGCTTATCAAGTTGCAATTTTTTTCTTTTTAGAAGATGCATGGCATTATTGGTTTCATAGAGGTTTACATTATGGTAATTTCTATAGATACATTCATAAGCAACATCATAGATATGCAGCACCATTCGGTCTTGCTGCAGAATATGCTCATCCAATTGAAGTTATGCTCTTAGGGTTTGGTACAGTTGGTATCCCAATTCTTTGGTGTTACTTCACAAGAGATCTTCATTTATTTACAATTTCAATTTGGATTACTTTAAGATTATTCCAAGCAGTTGATGCTCATTCAGGTTATGAATTCCCAATTTCACTTCATCATTTCTTCTTATTATGGGCTGGTGCTGATCATCATGATGAACATCATAATCATTTTATTGGTAATTACGCCTCTTCTTTTAGAATTTGGGATTATATTTTTGATACTGAAGCCGGTGCCACTGCTAAAGCTACTAGAGAAAAAAAGTCTAAATTCAATGCTGAAGTCAAGGCATCTAATTAGATTTACATATAATATTATTTAATAATTGTATTCCATTTAACACTTATCAATTTTGTTTGAAACAAACCCTATGCTTACGTCAGCAACCCTTGCTCAATCAAAATTCCACTTCCTTTTTTTCTCATGGTATAAAAAGAAAGACAGAAAACTTTGAACCAATTTTTTTCAAACACCACTTTCTTCTTCTTCTCCTCAGTAGGAAAAGACACATTGATGTTGATTTGATCATAATAATGAAGCCAGTTGGTTTTCTATTTGGTTATTGAAATGTAATATAGAACTAAAACTTCTTTCTTTTTTTCTTCCATTTTATCTTAATGATGAATACAATTCACAGACCTGTACCGATCCAATATGGATGTGCGGATAAAACGATTGTTGCCTTCCTTCTGAATTATAAAATGGAGTAAAAGATATTTATATATATTAGCTGTAAATTCTAATCGATTTATCCATTAGGCCCATTATTAGTTGGTCACCTTTTAAATCAAACATTGATGTTAAAATACCATTTTCACCATCTATTGACCCTGGAACTGATGTTTGAATTTCTTGTTGAACCAAAGACCCAGTTTCAAGATCCCAAAATCCCATATGACCATCATCACACCCAGCAAACATCAGACCCTGTTGTTCATTAGTCGTCATTGTATTGACTATTATATTACCTTCTGTTATATTATTATGGTCCTTGAAATATTGTAAATCCTTAATATATTGACATTGATTGTGTAAGTGGAATTGCTTAAATCCATTCGTTGAACCAGTTATTAGTTTATCATCAAAAGTAGTAAAGGATCTTACGCCTTTCGAATGGTTAGTTAACGTTGTTAAACATTTACCCATTCTAATATCCCATTTCTTAACAGTTGAATCTAATGAAGAAGATATTAATTCATTATTTGTTAAACTTTGAACCTTTGTAACACTCAATTTATGGCCTGAAAGTAACATGGTTTCATTTCTTGTTCTAACATCCCATATTCTAACACTAGAATCTCTACCAGCAGTGATTAACAAGTCATTATTATCTTTTTCTAAATCAAGAGTATAAACAGCACTTAAATGACCATGATAATCACGTATTACTAAATTCTTTTCTAGATCCCAACACTTCACAGTTTTATCTTCAGAACAAGAAAATAAATAGGGATGTTTCGGTGAAACTTTCAAACCTCTCACAGACATAATATGTCCCTGTAGTGTTAATTGAAGTTCATGATTATTGATATCCCAAATCTTAATTGATTTATCACTTGATCCAGAAACGTAAAATTGTGATTCAGGGTCAATACAAAGCGATGTCACATGACCCTGGTGAGAAAGTACAATTTTATCCAATTTCCAATCCTTATACTGCCTTTGTTTTTTGATAATTGAAGGATTGTCAATAGAAATAGATTGTTTCTGTGGTGTTAATTCATTGACAATTGATGTGAATAATGAACTTGAATTCGGTGGTAATGCCGTCTGTGAATCTCCATTCAACATCAATTGCTGTGATTTTGTAACATTTGGTAGATTCAATTGATCAAACTGTGGATTATTTAATTGATAGTTTCTTAATTTAAGTAATAAGTTATCATTTTGAGTATTTAAATGTGAATATTTAAAAGTTAAATCGGGTTGTAATTGGTTTCTAAAAAATGAATTGGTAAACAATGGATTCTCTTCCACGTCAAGTGGTTCGAATGGAAACAGTAGATCTCTATTAATATTAAAACCGTTGAGATTTGACATCTTTTTTCCTCTTAGAAAAAGAGTAGTTGATATTTTTTTTTAAGAATTTTTAAAAATTTCTCTTCTGTATAAAGAAATCGCAAATTTTTTTTTTTCACTTATTAATCAAACAAATATCTTTTCAAACCATAGAAAGAAAGATATTAGAAAGACCAAGATGGATGAGAGAGAGTTTGCTGAACAACCGGAAGAAGGTGATGTTATGATTGAAGAGCAAGAAGTTGGGGAAGTTGTTGATGATACTGCATTAGATCAAAATGAACCAATGGAAGAAGATGAGGAAATGGATGATGGAGGTTTACAATATGATGAAAATGGTAATATTGAAATCGATATGTCTAATAATTCACAAGGATACTTTGATGGTCATGAAGATTCTATTTTTACAATTGCAACTCATCCAACCTTACCAATTGCTGTTACAGGTGGTGGTGATAACGTTGCTAATTTATGGATTACACATAAAACAGGACAAGCGCAGTTGATTAGTAAGTTAGCTGGTTATGGTGAAAGTGTCATTGCATCTACATTTACCTTTGATGGATCATATTTAATTACCGGTGATATGACAGGTAAGGTAATCATTTATAAATCTACTAAGAAGGGACAATCTTGGGTTCCATATGACAGAATTTTAGAAGATGTTGAAGAAATTACATGGATCAAGGCTCATCCAAAACAAAATGTGTTTGCTTTTGGTGCGCTTGATGGTTCAGTTATGGTTTACCAATTAGAACCAACTTTAGATTTAATATTTTCAGGTTATTCACATTCATTAGAATGTACAAATGGAGAATTTGTTCAAATTGATGATATGGATAGTTTAAAATTAGTTACAACTAGTGAAGATGGATCAATTATTGGATGGAATTGTTTTACACAACAGCAAGATTTTAAATTCGATGCAAGTAATTTAAAAGGTCTTACACCTCCATGGGTTTCAATTTCTGCAAGTCCAAATACCAAGATCGTTTGTGTTGGATCAAGAGATTCCCAAGTTGTTATAATTAATACAGAAAATGGAACATTGTTGACTTCCTTTGTTGCCCTTGAATTAAAGGAAAATGATAATATTTATAATGCATCAATTGAGTCAATTTCTTGGTGTGATCAATTAAATTTGCTGGCCATGGGATTGGTTTCTGGTGATGTCTTTATCTTTGATTCTAACACCTGGAAGGTTAGACGTGCATTGAAATGTGAAGATGCTGTTACAAAATTACAATTTTTCAAGGGCACACCAGTATTATTTGCATCTTCAATGGATGGTAAAGTTTGTAAATGGGATGCTAGAACAGGTGAATTGTTGTTCAAATGTGTTGGTCATCATATGGGTGTCTTGGATTTTTCAATTGACTGTTCAAAGGAAAGATTAATTACAGCAGGTGATGATGGTGTTGCATTAGTTTATAAATTTTAATAACTAAATAAAAATAGTCTATATAACATTATTTGCCTAATTTTTGATCAATCAATTCATTAATAACATTGCAAAGTTGTGACTTTGTATTTTCTAATTGTGATTGTAAATTTAATTCAACTTGACGGGCAATTAATTTACCAGCTAAATCAACTTCAATGTTACACCAATCGCCAATTTGCTTCAATGGGATAATAACCTTCGTTTGAGTATATGCAATCATCACTATTTGAAATGTTGATTCATTATAGTCTACGTTTGTTACAGTTAATGAAACACCGTCGATGCAAACAAAGCCTTTATGAACGATATAATTAATGAATTCACTATCTCTCAATTTAAAAGTAAATTTAATCGAATTTGATTCTTGTTCTCTAGCAATTATTTGTGCAATAGTATCAACATGGCCTTGAACCATATGACCACCAAATCTAACTTCACTTGACATCGCTCTTTCTAAATTAACTGCATCTCCTTCTTTCAAAGACCCTAAATTTGTTCGTTTTAAAGTTTCTAGGGCAAGACCAACTTTAAATGAATCATCATCGAATTGTATAACTGTTAAACAAGCACCATTAACAGAAATTGAATCACCAAGATGACAATCTGTTAATATATCACTTGCATTTTTAATCACCAATGAAGCACCATTACGACCATCTTCTGAGGCATCCATGACAGTGTACGACTGCACAATCCCCATTATTTCAACAATACCTGTGAACATTTCTACTTAGTGTTATATATTTAAGAAGAAACCCTTAATGCTAAGCTTATTAGTAATAAAAACTAAGGGTGGCGAATTTTATTCTCTCTCTATTATATAATGAGAATTTTCGCCCTCTTCTTCAACACCTTGTTATTTGTCTCCTTCTTCTTCTTATAAGTTATGTTTTGATGACTAAACGATTGTTTTGAAATGCAGGAGCATTTTCTCCAATCTTATTTCGTAACTAACAAGTACATTTGGGGGATATATCACGGTTGTCACTGCAAAGGACAGAGGGGCCCCTCTGTTCTGAATCCCAATACAGTGGCAGCGGTAAACGACCCCCGCACAGATACTGACACTTTACAGAGGCCACTGTCTTTCCATCAGGAACACAATAGACAACTGTGCTTTTGAAGGTTTCATATATTCCATCTAACACCCACGCCTATTTTCTCTTCTGTTGTCCGGATTTCTTCGTATCATTTGTTGATGACCTCTAAGAAATTTTTTTCTCTGAATACGAAACAATATAAAAGTGGAGGGGTTTGCCTCCTGTTGTAAAAGTTTATTAGCTGTCTTCTTCTTGTATTAAACAAAACAAATATTTCTACATGACTAACTCTATTAAAGTCGTTGTTATTGGTGCCGCTGGTGGTATCGGTCAACCTTTATCTCTTTTACTTAAAATGAATAATCATATAGACCACTTAGCACTGTATGATGTTGCTAACGTCAGAGGTGTGGTTGCTGATCTTAATCACGTTGATACTAATACAAAAGTCACCAGTCATTTAGGTGCAGATGAATTAAAGGATGCTCTTATCGATGCAGATTTTGTCATCATTCCTGCTGGTGTCCCTAGAAAACCTGGTATGACAAGAGGTGATTTGTTTAAAATTAACGCAGGCATTTGTTATAATCTTGCAGAAGCTATTGCTATTAATGCACCAAAGGCCATTACACTGGTTATTTCAAACCCTGTTAATTCAACTACAGCTATATTCAAAAACGTGTTTAAGAAATATGGTGTCTTTGACTCTAGAAGGTTAATGGGTGTTACTAATTTAGACCACGTTCGAGCTAATGCGTTCTTAGCACATGAATTAGGTGCAAAACCGAGGGACCACAACGTTATCGTCGTTGGTGGTCATTCAGGTCATTCTATTGTCCCAATATTATCGCCTTACGGCTTAGATCAATCCGCATGCGATAAACTTATTCATAGAATTCAATATGGTGGTGATGAAGTTGTCGAAGCAAAACAAGGAGCTGGCTCAAGTACTCTTGCAATGGCATATGCTGCTGATAAATTCTTCAATACTGTTTTAAAGGGTTATCTTGGTTTAGAAGAAATCGCCATGAGCGCTTACGTTTCATTAAGTGATGAATCTATCTCTGGTGTCGCGGAATTAAAGAAGGGCTTAGCTTCCGTATTAGGTAATGATGAACCGGTTCCAGAATTCTTTTCTACCCCTGTTACTTATGATAAAAATGGTGTCAAAGATTATCATTGGGAATGGATTAACACAATTTCCGATAAGGAAACTGAACAAATTCAATTAGCTGTCAATTTCATTAATCAAAGCATCGAAAAGGCCATAACTTTCTAAAAATATTTTATATCTCTCAATTGTATAAATACCCTATGCTACTTAATTAAATACCTCTCATATTCTTTTATTCCAATCCGTTTTGTTTTTCTTCAATATAATCTGTGTTGCAGTTTCTTTCACGTTCAAAAGTCTTGTCGTTTATTAAAGTGTTTTACTTCAAGCTCATCTTCGGAGTCCACACAAAGCTCAAAATGCAAAACAGCTCTGAGTATATCAGTAACTATATCTAACAATTACGTAATCAGATGATTCAATAATTCATGTAAATAATTATAGGTTAATGCAATCCTAAGCGACAATGATACCTATCATTATCATACTTAGTATTGGTTCACTTTGCAAAGCAATACCAACTAGCCAACGATCTCTCTTATACACATTCCTTAACTATTATATAACTTGTCAGACATCCACCAGTTCCCACCCAAAAAGGTCCCCTCCGAAAAGGTACACCTCCAAGGGTAAAGATCATTGCTCCTTTGTTTAAACCAGTAAAGGTTAAAAAAGGAATAAAAAGGGGGTAAATGCATGCTCTATCCAGATAACCAGATTGCTAAGAATCGTGATTAAACTGTAATGATAAAAACACTAGTAAACCATCTCACTTTAAAGGTACTGGGGTATCTATCTCATCAACCAAGTTTGGAACGGTGACTCTTTAACAAGAATCAAGAGAGACGAAACCTATAGAAATGATCCTATGAAGTACGTCGACGAGAAAAGAAACTAAATTAAAATGTTGAATTAAGGGTGGCAGATGGGCTCCTTTTATACTCGAAATTTCATATTCTCAGTATCAAAAAATTTTCAAACCCTAATTAGGGTTTCGTTAAAAGTTGGGTAAACTAATATCAGGGTTCTGTCGTTTGCTTAGGGTTAATCATAAACTTAGTATGGTAAATATTTGACTTAGGTTCAGGCTTAGCCTTATACTGGAGGTTTTAGCTTCAACATGCTCATTTGATAAGGTTGAATTACAGTGTAAGATATTTCCGAGAATGCTAAATTAATGACTTTTAAAACTTTATTAAAAGGAGTTATATATAAAAAACTTTAAAAAAGATGATTAGTTTAAATGTAACCAATTCTGTTGGCAACATCTAAAGCATCGTGATCAGCAGTTAATCTGATGTAAGCCTTCTTGGTACCGTTTGGTCTAATCAAAGTGTTAACCTTCAAAACTTCAACTTCGTAAAGTTCCTTAACAGCTTGCTTAATTTGGTGCTTGTTAGCCTTTAAGTCAACTTGGAAAACAAGGGTGTTACCATCTTCAACCTTCTTCATAGCGGTTTCAGAGTTGATTGGTTGTTGTAAAACCTTGTAAGCATCCATTCTGTTGTAGTGTGGAACAGACTTGGTGTACTTTGGAGATCTAGCCAACTTCAAGGTCTTTGGTAATCTGAAAGTAGCAGAGGTTCTGACCTTGAGAGCCTTGGTGGAGTTAACACCCTTGAGAGCAGCCTTCTTAGCGCTTTGAGCCTTAGTAGTTGGAGCCATTGTTGATAGATGAAAGAAGAGTATAGTATTAAAGGTTTGAAACTTTTCACATTTCTAAATTTTCTCTTCTAGAGGAATCATGTAATAAAAGTGCGTCGTGCGACATGAATCACTGTTGCAAAACCCTTGGTCAAAGCACGTGACTACTTCAGGGTTCGGAAGGGCAAATATTTTGGATTCTTTTTTAAATTAATGCTCATTTTTTCAAAAAACCTTATCTTCTTATATACACGTTATACCTATTAACAGTTATACTAGATTCTTCTCCTAGCAGGTGCCTTATTACCACCAAAAGCAATTGGTGTAAGGTCACTCATTCTGGTAATATGATCTCTAATACCATTACCCTCTTTACCCTTTAAGGCATCGAAAAATGCATTTCTACCTTTACCAAATCCTCTAACAACAACCTCTAAATTACCACACTTTTGAAACATCTTCTTTTCATTGATAGTTTTAAAAATAGATGATGATAATTGGAAACTGGCTTCATATTCACCCCTTTGGGCTTTTCTAAATCCTAAATAACCAGTTGATTGTGAAACACAAATTCTTTGTGGTAATGTTAAATAATAAAGAACTTGTTCATTGAATGGTAAAGTTGGGTTTAATTTACTATGATTCTTATCACCTTGAACTCTGGTCAATGTTAAAAATGTATTGTTTTTATTAAATCTAGCATGAAGAACGTATTTGAAAATTTGAATATCACTAACAACTTTAGATTGTTTACTTAAGATACTTGGATTCAACTTGGCTTGTCCAAAGGTTGGAGCACCAGCACAAAGAGATCTGCTACTGTTGAAAAAACGTTGGAAAGTTCTTGAAAACATTCTCTATAATTAGTTTTAAAGATGAATTGCTTAAAAAAGAGGTTGAACGTTCAAGAAAAGTTCAACAACAGCTGAAAAAAAATTTTGAAAATTTGAAATTGTGCAGGGAAAAAAAAAAGTATACAAAATATTCTAAATTTCAGTTTTATTTTTTTAATAAATTATCGGGAATGTACATTTTTTTAGACGTTTCTGTAGATCAAAAAAGTATTGGAAGAATTGTTTTAAAATTATTCACCGAAGATGCCCCTTTAATTTGTGAAAAAATCATTCCATTAGCTCAAAATAACGAATTGAAATCACTAAATGTTTCAAAAATTATTAAAAATTTTATGATTCAAACTGTACTACCGTCAAAATCAATTGAAATTGAAAATAATAATGAAAATGAAAACTTAATTAACATTGAAAAGCCCTTCCTTGTTTGTATTTCAAATTTGAATCCCTTATCTATCTTTATTACCTTAGAATCATCACCTCATTTGAATAACAAACATGTCGTTTTTGCCAAAGTAGTTCATGGCAAATCAATTATTAGATATTTGGAAAGAATTCCTGTTAAAGCAAATAGACAAAATGAACCTGATGCTTGGGTTCCTGAATCCAATATTAAAATTGAAAATTCAGGTATTTGGTCGTTAAATGATGAACTACCAAATTCAATTGCGTCTACAGATCAAATAGGAGGTGATGTTTTTGAAGAATATCCAGATGATAATGATGAAATTCAAGGAATTGATTTCGATTCTCCAGAATCTTCATTCAAAGTTATCGAAATTATTAAATCTTCCGCAACAATGCTATTAAAAAATGGAAAATTAAATGATGCACTATTAAAATATCAAAAGGCTGTTAGATATTGTAATGAATTATTACCAGATGATACAAACAATAAGGAATTTCATGATAAATTTCAAAATTTAAAAATGACATTATTTTTAAATATTACTTTAGTTACATTAAATTTAAAAGATTATCAAACTTGTATTAACTATTGTCAATATATTCTAGCGATGGAAAATATTAATTTAAATGAAACACAAGTTTCAAAGGTATTTTATAGATTTTCAAAGGCCTATTTAGGATTAAATAAAGTTGATTTAGCATTAGAAACTTTGAAAAAGGCCAATGTTATTATTCCAAAGGATCAAATCATTAAAAATGAGCTTTTGAAAGTTGAATCATTGGTTTCTCAAAATAAAAAAGCAGAAAGAGAAAGGTATGCTAAATTCTTTAATTGAATAATATTTACAGCAGAGCATGATTTTTTAAAAAAAAATTTAGACCAATAACTTACAGAGAAAATCAAAAAAAATTGGCAGAAAACTTTAATGCTTACTTTAGAACACTGTTTTTAACTGTGTAATGAATGATGATTTAATAAATAAGTTTAATAAAGTTCAAATAAATAATATTAACGCACAATCCAATGTTAGTCAATTGACAGCATCCTTTGTTAATAATGATATTTCAATCAATATCTCTAATAGAAGAAGATCATCAGTTCTTCGAAGAATGTCGATCGGATTCCCAGAGAAGAAACTGACGAATATTCCCATGACATTAGAAGAGAGGGGAGGTGATGATGATGAAGTTATTGTTGATGATGATGATAATGATGATGTCTTGTATCGAAGATCTAATTCTAAGACACACGTTCAAATTGATGATTTTAAAAGATTGTGTGTTTTAGGCCAAGGTGCATATGGTAAAGTTTTATTAGTGAAGAATAAGAATACAGACAAATTGTTTGCTCAAAAGGAATTGAAAAAGGCAAGTATTTTATTAAATAATAAATCTATTGAAAGGACAATTTCTGAGAGAACAATTTTATCAAAGATAACGAAGCATCAAAATATTGTTAAATTATTTTATGCTCTTCATGATGAATCAAAGCTTTACCTCTTAATGGAATTTATTCCAGGTGGAGAATTATTTCAATATATCGCCCAGGAGAAATTCTTAAATGAAAGACAATCATCATTTTATATTGCACAAATGGCAATGGCCCTGAAATATTTACATTCATGTGGAATTATTTATAGAGATTTAAAACCTGAAAATTGTATGTTAGATATGGATGGATATTTAATTTTAACAGATTTTGGATTAGCAAAGCAATCAATTGACGATGTAAGTGAAGATTGGTGTAATTCAATCATTGGCACCCCAGAATACTGTGCTCCAGAAGTTTTAAATGGATTTGATTATGGATTTAAAGCAGATTGGTGGTCACTAGGATGTGTCATGTTTGATTTATTAACAGGGGATCCTCCATTTACAGGTAGTAATCATAATATTATAATCAAAAAAGTTTTAAAAGATAAGCCTAAGTATCCGTTCCACGTTATGCCAGATAGTAAACAATTGATTAATAAATTACTTGAAAAGAAAGTTGAAAAGAGATTTGATATTGATTTACAATGGAACCAATTTCAAAAGCTGGGATTTTTTAAATATTATAAATTCAAGGATATTGAGAATAGAAGTGTTAAACCACCTATTTCACCAAATATAACAAATTTAGAAAATGCAGAATGTTTTGATACTCAGTTTACAAATATGAAGTTAAGTTCACTTAATATTAATAAAGAGGAAGAGGAGGCATTAAAAGTTGATGTATTTAACGGATTTTCGTTTACCGCCAGTGGCAGTTACTTCAATGATTAATATTCATAAACGAAAATATTCAATTTAGATTCAATTAATACTGGTTCAGTGTATTCCCATGGGACGCCAAAGATACCTGAATTGATCTTTGGCATAAAGATATCAACATTATTTGAAATTTTGTTTTTTAAATCAAGTATTGATAAATTTGTATAATTAACTATCTGAGAAACAGAGTCAGAGCCATCAACACTTGTAAATAAACAAACGATGGAGCAATCACTTTGTTTGATCATTAATGAAGAACCAAGCAATTCCTTTGTTGAATGATCAACACAATGTTGTTGGTAAATATCGTATGCTTTAGGGTATCTTTTCTTGAATTGCAAAGCAATCCCACCACCCCAAATACCCCTACAGTTACAAGCGTGTAGAAGAATAGGATTCCGAACTTGCTTCACAGCTTGGAAGAGATCACCTTTAATATATGTTATCATTATTGTTTAAAAAAAAGAGAGAGCTGGAATATTTTTATTTACTTGTTTTTCTTCTTTTTCTTAGTTATAAGTATGGATCCTGAGTTAATCAATGATTTAAATTTATTAGATAAAACATTTAGATTTGAAAATTTAAGTATTAAGAATAGATTACTTTCAATTCACAAAGATTATGAATTTTTCCAAATAGTTAAAACCAAGTTCCCTGATTTTGAAATTTATCCAAATCAAAGGTGTGGATTATGGTATGTTAAACCTTTGGATTATAAGCAAAGCGCTTATTTCAAATCAACTGATGGGCATACTAATAATTGGGGGTTTTCAATTAGAAGGTTAAATTTTCAATTACTTAAAGGTGATGGAATTATAATTGATTCAACCAGACGTGGGAAATTATTCCCCGATTCATTATCTAAGACAATACCAATTTGGTGTTGTATTTTAAATAAGATATGGGATCCAGATAGTACCTTTGAAAACGAATTAAATGTTGACCAATTTAGTGTTTCTAATTTAGAAAGGGAATTAATATTAGATAAAATATATTCAATTTTTGATAATTTAAAACCATATTTAGGAACATCATTAAGCAAACAAACTCTTGAGTTAAATGGGATGAAAAGTAAATTAAAACCAATATTTATACATCCTGGAACAAATTTAAATTTCATTGGAAATGAATTGAAGGAACTTGAAAGTGAGTATAACCCAATTATTTGTTTAACGATTAGTAAAATGGTTAAAGATGGAGAGGACAAATCAGGTGGGTTTTCTTATGTTCAAGGAGCTGGTGATGATCATGAATTATGGTCTCAGGGATTAACACCTGAATTATTTTGGAATAATCAAGACCAATTATCATTTGATCAATTAATAAATAAATCAAATAATGAGGTAATTGAATGTATTGAATCTATAGTAAAGAGTGGAAATAAAAATGCATTTCAAAGTGAAATTTGGAAGAAAATTTGGAGGGTTAATGAAAATATAAGTTTTGGAATTATTGAACCAAATAGTACAATTAAAGAAACTTCAAATAAACATCAATTTGATTTAATAATAATATTAGAAAAGAGTATTAACAATAAGTGTCAGGGTGTTCATGTATTTAATTTAGAATCCAATTCAAAGAAATCAAGTAAACAGTTAAGATTAGAATTGCCAAATATAATGAATTTAATTAAACCTGTGTTGGAATCTAATGGGAATGTTCTAATTTTGTGTCAAAATGGAACAGATTTAAGTCCTTGTGTTGTACTTTGTTGTTTAGCATTAAATGAAAGCAAAATTTCAAAGGTTAGTATTAGACAGGATTTGATTAAGTTAATTGAATTAAATTCAAATGTTAATCCAAATAGGGCAAGTTTAAATTCAATTAATTCCTTTTTAATGAAATGAAGTGAAACAATTTGTCTGTTAATGTTTATAGATGTTAGTATAGAAATTTGTAATGTAAAATGATGATAAATAACAGTATTTGTTAAATTACTCATCAGTGATGTAAAATTCATACATAACATTATTAAACTAGAAAACCTTATTATAAGGGAAGATGCTAATGTTGTCAGTAGGCAGTTAACGTGATAAAACTGGTGTTTTCAAAACATAGGTTAATGTTACCTAGTTTGGCAACTAACGTGATGAACATCAGTTGATAACTGGCACTTCTATTGATAACTAAGTAATCAAGAATCATAATTGTAAATGTATAAAAGGACATATTTTATATTATTTTTTATCTATAACTTGGCAGTTTCAGTGTCTAACATAATGATAATTCCTATATTTGATAATTAAAGAAATTATAAACAAGTGTATATGAAGAAATCAAACCAGTTTGACTTTTTCTTAATAATGAACTAGTCTGATGTTATTGTGTTAAAGCATATATAGGAGTGGTAACCTACATTAGGAAAGTTATTTAATGTTTCCTGTTAGTTATGGTATTTACATGATACGATTCTTACATATTGCTTAATGCATGCACATAAGACAATGATTTAAGTCTAAACTTTAGGTTCATATTTAAATATGAACGTGCACAATTATAACCATGAGCATTATTATAACAATAACTATCAATATTCATTTCTCATTTACTTTTCAACTTAGGATTCACAAATATTAAGCTGAGCATGATTACATAAACCCCTTCACCTTTTTGAACATTTAAATTTCTAAAACTTTAAACTGATGAAAATGAATAAGGATTAGGTAATAAACAAAAAATTTAAATGTATTTGTTGTGTTTGAACTATAAAAACGATAAATATAGTACCAAAAAGTAAACGAAAACACGTTAGTTAAATTTATATCCTTTCTATACTTTATGTTGTCTTAGAGGGAGTGCAATTAACAAAATATATTTATGACATTCACAGTGTTGTGTTGTGAGGTTTCCAGATCACATGCTAAAAAAAGAAAAGGCGATTACGTTATCATAGAGACAGAGTGCGGAGAAAACGAGATAGATTTCGTATTGAATAGGTTCCCCCTTGAATTTCATTACGATTCATTTGTCTTTTTTCAGTAGATTAAAATTTCATTAAGAAACATTATAAATAAATAAAACCATACAAAATATTTAGTTTATATAAATTTAAGAGGACTTAGCAACATGTTGCAATAAGTCAACAACTCTGGTAGAGTAACCGTATTCGTTATCGTACCAAGAGACCAACTTGACGAAAGTTGGGGTCAATTGAATACCAGCCTTAGCATCGAAAATGGAAGATCTGGAGTCAGAAAGGAAATCTTGGGAGACAACAGCATCTTCAGTGTAACCAAGGATACCAGCCAATGGACCTTCTTCAGAAGCCTTCTTAAGGGTAGCACAGATTTCTTCGTAAGAGGTTTCCTTCTTCAAGTTAACGGTTAAATCAACAACGGAGACATCAACAGTTGGGACTCTGAAAGCCATACCGGTCAACTTACCTAATAATTCTGGAAGAACCTTACCAACGGCCTTAGCAGCACCAGTGGAAGATGGAATAATGTTACCAGAAGCGGTTCTACCACCTCTCCAGTCCTTGTGGGATGGACCATCAACAGTCTTTTGAGTAGCAGTAATGGAGTGAACAGTGGTCATCAAACCGGATTCAATACCGAAGTTGTCGTTAATAGCCTTAGCTAATGGAGCCAAACAGTTAGTGGTACAAGAAGCATTGGAAACAATGTTCAAGTCAGAAGTGTACTTTTCGTGGTTAACACCCATGACGAACATTGGAGCATCAGCAGAAGGAGCAGTAATGATAACCTTCTTGGCACCAGCAGTGATGTGCTTACCAGCACCTTCAAGAGTGGTGAAAACACCAGTAGAGTCAATAACGTAATCAACGTTTTGCTTACCCCATGGGATTTGTTCTGGGTCTCTTTCTTGGAAGACTTGGATCTTCTTACCATCAATTTCAAGGAATTGACCTTCGGAAGTAACAGTACCCTTGTACTTACCGTGAGTAGAATCGTACTTGAACATGTAAGCAGCGTATTCGGTACCAATGAAAGGATCGTTAATAGCAACGACGTTAATGTCATCTCTGGAAAGAGCAACTCTCAAAACGAGTCTACCGATTCTACCGAAACCGTTAATACCAACGTTAATAGCCATTTTTAATTAATTTGTTTTTGAAAAGTTTGGATTAGATTGAAATCTAATGTGTTTGATGAAGAAATAGAATAAATAATAATTTCATCTGTTAAAGAGGAGAATACCTCTCCTTTTATACTTGAAATATAAATCGGACCTCGCCACGCGGAATCTTTCTATGATCACCTTAGTTGCTAAAGTGGCAACAAAAATTGAGGAAATCATATGGAAATTCTCAGTTGCTCGGAGCACATGAATCCCCATGCTAGAGCTATTGGGGATATTCAAAACTAGTGCCATTGAATAGCCTTCATTAACAGCTTACCAACGATACCAATTTCAAAACCCAATTGCTCCCTCAGTGATTGTAATACGCATGCAATCACACCGCCGGCGAGGACCCCCCCGGGAGATGGAAGAGAATCAGCGGAGAGATTCACACCGTGCTCAGCTCTCGAGTTCGGCTTTCTGTTACCGCGAGTGGGAACACAAAACAAACAGGGGGTGAGGTCCGGATGTGCGGGTGTCGGATATATATTGATGATTAAATGAGTAAATTACTATAAAGGTTATTTAACTATATTCGTTTTTCCAATACAAACGAAGGTGGGATTTTTTACCAATGTCATTGATCTTAGAAACATCACCTGATTCCAATTCCCATCCAAAGGTACCTTCAAGTTCCTTTAATCTTTCAACCTTTGAAGTTGTTGTAATTGGAACAATATCTCTTTGAATAACCCATCTAAGAATGATCTGTGTATCAGTTTTATTATACTTTTCACCTAATTCGTTCAACAAATTCTTAAATTCCAAACCAGCGCCCTGCGTTAAATCTCCCTTATATAATGGAGCTAATGGTGAATAAGCTTCAACTTGAACTCCATGTGATTGACTCCATTCAACAATTCCAGGTGTTTGGTCTTGTAAAAATGGACTGAATTCAATTTGATTAACTTGTGGATTGGTCTTTGTAGTATCCCAAATTTCTTCAAGATCCTTAACAGCGAAATTTGAAACACCAATTCTCTTTGCAAGCCCTTCATCTAAGGTTTGTTGCAAATATTTCCAAGCTTCCTTTAAATCAAATCCATGTGTTTCCTTCCTGATAAAGGGAGCGTGGATTAAATATAAATCAACATATGGCGTTTCGACATCTGCCAAGAATTTTTTTAATCTATCATATGGATTTGCAGATTTTGAATGTAATGTATAACTTCCATCACCAGCAAAGTACTTTTCAGTAATAAATAATTCGCCCCTTGGGATCTTGGTCTCCTTAAGGATTTCCTTTAATTCTGTATCATTACCATAAATCTCAGCTGAATCAAAATGAATAATTCCTGAATTTAACGCTTTGACACCAATATCGATTAATTCTCTGTTGACAGGCAAATCAGCAGCTCTTTTAAAGAATGCAGTTCCAGAACCAAAACCCAATTGAGGGATACCAGCAGTTGTTGAAGTAATAAAAGTCATTGCTTTATCTAGGGAGTTCAATATCAGAAAAATGAGTGCTTATTAATGTGGATTTGTTCGCCTTTTTATAAAACTCCTCCTTATCCACACTTGATTGCTCTTTATTACTAATTAAACCTTTAAATGTGGCACTTTTTAAAAAGATAAGAACTACCGAGTCGCTCTAAAGTGTTAATATAATTACTCCGCTTCCAGTGGTATAACTGTGGTGGCTTTATTTACTTGTTAATGTTATGTTTTTCACTATCTCCATTTATCCCTTGCTATGGACTTACAATTTGCCACAAAATGCGGAAAGAAACTATTCAAGGCTGTGCAAGGAAAGTGAAAATTTTATTTACAGAAAAAAAAATTTTTAGTAAAAAGAAAACTGTATTCATATATTCTTCCTCTATCTGATTAAAACATGGCTCCTTCAAAGAGTAAGAGAGCTGGTTCTGGATCCAGGGATTCCAAGAGGATCAAAAAACAAAAAAGAGAAGTTACTGAAGATGTTCAAGTTGATAATAAGGAGGTTGAACAATTAGATAATGAGTTTCATGATGTTGAAGCTTTATTAGAAAAGGAAGAAGAGAAGGAAGTTGAAAAAGAAGAGCAAGAAGAGGAAGAGGAAGAAGAAGAAGAAGAAGAAGAAGAAGAAGAAGAAGAAGAAGAAGAAGATATTGACGTTGACGCTGACGCTGATACTGGGGTTGAACCTTCAACCGAGGCAACTCTTTTTACTGATTTAAACCTTTCAGGTCCAACTCTTAAATCTATTGAATCAATGGGATTCACTAAAATGACTGAAGTTCAAACACGTACAATTCCTCCTTTATTAGCAGGTAAGGATGTTCTTGGTGCAGCCAAAACAGGTTCGGGTAAAACACTTGCATTTTTATTACCAGCAATTGAATTACTTTATTCATTGAAATTTAAACCAAGAAATGGTACTGGTGCAATTGTTATTACTCCAACAAGAGAATTGGCACTGCAAATCTTTGGTGTTGCTAGAGAATTAATGGCTAATCATTCACAAACTTTAGGTATTGTTATTGGTGGTGCTAATAGAAGACAAGAAGCTGAAAAACTTTCCAAGGGTGTCAATTTACTTATTGCAACGCCTGGTAGATTATTAGATCATTTGCAAAATACCCAAGGTTTCATCTTCAAAAACTTAAAAACTCTTATAATGGATGAAGCCGACAGAATTTTAGAAATTGGGTTTGAAGATGAAATGAAACAAATTGTTAAAATTTTACCAAATGAAGATAGACAGACAATGTTATTTTCAGCAACTCAAACTACCAAAGTTGAAGATTTAGCAAGAGCGTCATTAAAAAAGAGACCTGTTTATATTAACGTTCATGAAGATAGAGATACATCAACAGCTGATGGTTTAGAACAAGGTTACGTTGTTTGTGAAAGTGATAAGAGATTCCTTTTATTATTTTCATTCTTAAAGAGAAATTTGAAAAAGAAGAATAAAATTATTGTTTTCCTTTCATCTTGTAATTGTGTTAAATATTATTCAGAATTATTGAATTATATTGATATACCAGTTTTAGATCTTCATGGTAAACAAAAGCAACAAAAGAGAACTAATACATTTTTTGAATTCTGTAATGCAAAGCAAGGTATCTTACTTTGTACAGATGTTGCGGCAAGAGGTCTTGATATCCCTGAAGTTGATTGGATTATTCAATTTGATCCTCCTGATGATCCAAGGGATTATATTCATAGAGTTGGTAGAACTGCAAGGGGTAGCTCAGGACGTGGTAAATCACTCATGTTTTTAATTCCGCAAGAATTAGGATTCCTTAGATATTTAAAAGCAGCAAAGGTTCCATTAAATGAATTTGAGTTCCCTGAAAATAAAATTGCCAACGTTCAATCACAATTAGACCAACTAATTAAGAACAATTATTGGTTACATCAATCAGCAAAGGAAGGTTATAGATCATATTTACAAGCATATGCATCACACCACTTAAAAACTGTTTATAAAGTTGATAAATTAGATTTATCAAAGGTTGGTAAATCATTTGGTTTCAGCGTTCCTCCAAAGGTTAATATTACAATTGGTAATATGAATGGACCAAAATCTAAAAAGAAGTAAATCTAGATTTATATAAAAAGATTATATATATTGTTAATTTCTGCCAAGTAAAGTTAAGAATTCATCTCTTGTCTTTTGTTGAGATCTGAAGCAACCTAACATACAAGAAGTAGAAGTGACAGCACCTGTCTTTTGAACACCTCTACTAACCATGCACATATGAGTACATTCCATAACAACAGCAACCCCACGGGGCTGAAGGATTTCACTAAGAGCAATGGCAATTTGCTTTGTTAATCTTTCTTGAACTTGGAATCTTCTAGCATACATTTCTGCTAATCTAGCCAATTTAGATAAGCCAAGAACCTTCTTATTTGGTATATATGCAATATGACATTTACCAAAGAAAGGAACGAGGTGATGTTCACAAAGTGAATAAACTTCAATATCCTTAACAATGACCATTTCATCATGGTCTTCTTCAAAAACAGCTCTTTTAATAACATCCTTGATGTTATCTTCATAGCCCTTAGTAAAGAACAGCATGGCTCTTGCATAACGTTCAGGAGTTTCAAGAAGTCCCTCTCTATTTGGATCTTCACCAAGTTCTTCAAGAATAGTCTTAACAGCAGTTGCGATTCTCTTTTCTCTGGAACTCTTCTCGTCACTACTTGATTCTAAACGCAATCTAGCACCTTGTGATGGCCAAGAGAGACCATCCGAGTCAATTGGTGGTGTCAACGTATATGGAGATGCAGGTCTGGTATTTAATGGGACAGCCGAAAGTTTCTTATACCAAGGTTCCTTGACAGGAACAGGGTGGCTTGTATTAACAACTTCTACTCTTTGTTCTTGTTCTTCCGTCATGTAAGCTAGTGTTTTAACCCTTTTTCTATATTTTAAATTTACACTAATGTCATTGAAATCTGTTGAAAATTTTTTTCACTTAATTTTACTATAGTAACTATTTATTATTCAAATGAAATCTCTATGGTCTCATATATCCCTTGCCTTGGGGCTCTTGGGCGTTATATCGTTACTGGCACTTGCATCAGTGGTCCCTATAGACATCATCGTACAATCTAAGACAAACAACTCGCATTTAGCTACAAATACTATCGTCATTTTATCATTTGTGGCTCTCTTTGTTGTATTATTTACTTTATTACAGTTCCATAGAATAACATCACATGTTAGGAACATCAATTCAATACCCAGCGCTTGGATACCAATCACCAATGAAGACATTGGTAAAACTACTGCTACGTATGTTACCCCATCTCGACATCCAATGGCTAACAAATCAGCACAATGAACTTCCTTGAGGGTTAGGCCAGACAGTGACACTTTTGTATAGGAGTACTTTAAAAAAATTTATGTTTTAAATAAATTTCTTCATATTTTTTAGAATATGGCAATGGACACCCTTCATAGATTAAGATGGGCCATCGTGGCAATTTCCTCCCGTTTCTGTCTCATTTTGATTCAAGGAAAAAGAGAAGGTCAAGATGTCTTTCTTAGAATCGAGTGGACAAGGGGCTCCTTTTATACTTTTTTTTCTAAAACTTTTTTTCTCTATTAAAGGGCTTTGAGAAAAACCCTTTACTGCTTCAAGAGGCTCATGACTGTATATAAAAAACTATAAGTTAAGAATCATAATGTGGTGGTTTAGGCTCCTCTGCAATGGCATCGTATGTAGGAGGCACTTCTAAATCCCATGAAACACCCATACCGGATCGTTCTGTTAAGCATGCGCGGAATTGCATACGTAGAACTCGAGCAATACCAGTGGGAATACCCTGAACGTTATTCATTGGATTATTTTTATTGCCTGTTACTGGTTGTGGACCAACTTGGACATTTTGAAAATCAGTAGCATTAAGTCCAATTCGAGGTCCCGTTCCATTATTTTCGCTAATTGGTATTGTATGTTGTACTGGTTGTGGAACATACGGATGTTTTGTAATTTCATTTGAAACCCTTTTAGTTGATCCATTCCCAAATACCTCCTCACCAACAACTGCCTCCAAAATCAAATTATGCGACACAAATATACCCAATTTAGAATCATCCATATCGACAGAACAATTGCATTCGTTACTATTCACTTCATACACATGAGCATCAAATAGTGGTGAATTACAATTATGTGATGTCATTGATGATAGATAACTAGTGGCATTATTAAACCCAGGTGATATTAAATCACTAATTGGAACTTCAACATTCATTTCAATCCTACCATTACCACTAAAATCGGATTTCCATCCAGATTTTAATTCACCTGTTGCCAAGGTCTTAATTTCTTCAACGTAAAGTTCTGGTGCTTTCCTAGCAACAACAATTTCATCCGGATTCTCAAGAACTGCCATTCCATTTTGACTTCTATTACTTGATAAAGGATTACTTAACCTTTCATCTCCAAATGACCAAGTTGACGCTAAAGGTCCCATTTCATTCGTTGGAACAACATCAAGTGGTTCTTCCACAACAGGATCTCGTCCCTGTTGTAATCGATCGCGTTCTGTTTCAGCGGCAACTCTAGCTGCCTCTGCTAATGCTCTTGCCTTAACAATCTTATCTGGAATTTCAAAAAAAAAATTTAGTGTCTTATGGCCCATACCACCACTTGATTTATGAATCTTCCTATTCCTTTGTACTTTCCTCATTTCCTTCTGCGATTGGCTAAATTTATCCTCATGTGTTGTACAATGATTTAATTTAACAATAACTGATTCTTCAAATCGCCAATTTAATTTACGCATTCTCCATCGTCTATCAGGTCCAACGACATGATCCATTCTAATCTCAACTGGAAACACCGATCTTGGATAAACAACATTAGGTATCACTGCTGACGCTGTAACTTCTGTTGGTGGGAAAATTCTAAGTGAATTCCTATCATGACCTCTTAATATTGATCTTCTAATCATAATTGGCATTGCCATATTAATTATATCCGATTTTCCTTTATTTTTAAACTTAACAATACAAACCAATTCATATTTGATGTAGCTTCCCTCACTTAATGAACTAGATGCTGGTAAAGATCCTGGTAGTATATCAGACAGAGGATAAGAATGTGATTTACCCTGATGAAAGGTCCTTGATTCAGGTAATAGATCCCAATGGCTGATTTCAGTTATATTCCTCTTACATTCCTTACATGGTTGCAATGCTTGTGAGATAAATGGTGTTGAATATTGTGTTATTTGAATTAACGAAACTTCAACACTTTTAATAATCGTATCTTCGATGACATCAACAACAACATTTCCAGAAAAATATGAACCTGAAGATTCACTACTAGCTCCATACATCACTATTGGTGGTGTTTCTATATTAATAGTGGCTTTGATTGGCCCATAGTTAGGGATATTACATTGTGGAAGGTGATATTTATCAGTATTTTGTGTCTTGTGAGTAGATGAACTAGATCCCTGCGAAGCAATCAATGCTTGCGGTTTCAAATTAATAGAAGATCCTGACCCACTGGGAGCCTTTAATGTATTGAATATCTTATAAATAGATGGCATTGTCTATTATAGGATAAAGTTTTTATTGAAGATACAACTGACAAAATAGATTTCTAACGTTTCCTGAAAAAAAGAAAAAAAAAAGAAAAAAAATTCTAATTGAAATCTCTATTCATTAAAAAGAGTGCTCATGAGATCATAACCATCGATCTAAAAGCAACGAGTGCCTTACTCAAAGACTAAGAGCTGTAATATTGTATTTAACGAAAATATATTACCTATTGAGGAGTTTAAACCAAAAAACGAGTCTAACTTTAAAAAAAACTATATTTCTTTATATCTATTCTACATATTCTTCAACTTCAACATCTTCTTCAATCAATTGTGTTTCATCAATCCCCCAAAGTGTTATGTTAGCACCGACTAATCTCTTGTATAAATTCCTTGCTCTAAGTGCGTGATCTGCCCCAATAGTTTCCTTTTCTGGTCCTTTAACCTTTGGTTTTTTAACTTTAGAATCTTCTTCTTCCTTCTTCTCTTCCTCTTCTTGAACTTTATTTTCTTCATTCCATTGTTCAGCAATCTTCTTGGCATCTTCAATTAACCTTTGCTTAGCACCTCCTTGAATGGTCTCTAAATATTGGAAGACAACATCTTCCTTTTCATCAGGTATTAAATGAATATGTTTCACTAACCAATTTTGTTGCTGCTTAGAGAACTTCCATTCTTCTTTATTATTGACAAATGTCGAACAATATGTCCAATGTGATTCAATTGATTCTAGTTTACGAATAGATTTTGGCTTCTTATCCTTTTTGTCCCTCTTTGGACGTTTTTTTTCGTTCTCCTTTTCCTTGATTGAAGGTTCTTCTGCTGGACGCTTTAAGGATAACCCTAACTTCTTCCAAGCTGGCTCACTTGTCATTGATATCTCCTTTTATTTAAACTTTTAAAGAGAAGAAAAAGCAGAGTGAAAAATTAAATTTTATTGAAAAAAAATTTAAAAAATCATTAAAATTTCCGTAATAGGAAAACAGACTCAGCAGTTAAATTACTTCTTGAAGGTGGAATAATAGGGAAATAGCTTTATGAAGTATTGAAAATATAAGGATGGTGTTAAACAGTTGGTATCGCTTTTGAATTTCCTTTAGAGATCAATTTAACTAAAATTTAACTAAAATTGAATTCTTTTAATGAAAATGCTATCTTAGATTGATGAGACGATTATGATTGACTTTCAATAATACATACCACATTTGGTTGCGGACTAACCTATTAAATTAGCTATTAACTAGTTAAATAACCACTTTTAAAGAGTCTTTATAGTAGTATCACACTTCACTACCCAATATTAAACGAATAACCAGTAGTCAAATTTGCAATATGTATATAGTTTTATAGCTAAAGTTTAGCATTATTGCCCTATATTCACCACGACCCCTGTACTATACCATTGTTGTGTAAAAAGTTTCAATTTTCGTTATTTCATTCATTATCAACTTGTCATCATTTTTTTTAAAACACGTAAATTTTTCCCACTGTTGATTTCACACTCGTTATTCTCTTTACTAAACTTGAAACAAAAACAATGTCAAATACAAACACGGAAGCTTCATTAAAGGACATCTTTGCTCTCTTTGATCGTTCTGCATCTGGCAAAGTCTCTTCCCAAGACTTGGGTGATCTGTTAAGAGCTGTTGGCCACAATCCAACCCAAGCTCAAATCTCCAAATTACAAGAAACTCATTCAGGTGATATTGACTTTAGTACTTTTAAGTCATTGGCCAATGATACTTCATCTCTACCTCCTGTGGGGAAGCCTGAAGATTATATTAAGGCATTCCAAATCTTTGATAGAGATATGACTGGTTTTATTTCATTAGGTGAACTTAAATATATTTTAACATCAATTGGTGAACCACTTAATGAAAATGAAGTTGAAGAATTATTAAAGAATGTTCAAGTTAAAGATGACCAAGTTGATTATGCTGATTTTGTTAAATCAATCTTAGCTCAATAAATTCTTTTATTTTTTGTTAAACTACTAGTACTTAGCTTCGTTTTATAAAACTTTAAATTAAACGTAAACATAATTCATCATTCATGTAAGAATTGGTAAAAAGTTCCCAATAATCATCATAGGGATGCCAAAGACATCTCTTTTTAATGTCCATGTACAACTTGTGCGAATTCCTCTGCCCTGTGGAGTCAAAAGTGTACATTCTGTCATTGTTGCACCTTTGAAGTCTCCAAATGCTAATTTAGAAAATAATCTGAAGTATTCAACACATGACTTATCATCCATTATTTCAACAACAAAGGTTGATTTATCTAAAAGTTGTTGCTTGGTCCATCCTGTCAAAATGCTAAATTCTTCACTAACATATGCTATTTGTGACGATCTTCTCCAAACAATTGTCGGTGTTCCTGAAATACCAATATACTCATTATATTCTAAAAGTGTTCTTTGAAAACATTGTTCTGCAAAAACTAAGTCTTGCTCTTTTAATCTAACCATACCAGCAATAAATGATGGTCTATATTCCGCCATACTTCTTGACATTTGAAGTAATGGTTCCTTTGAAAACCTTCTTTTTAAATAAACGTTAAGATCGTGATATGGTCCAACATATAAAAATGGATCCTTAATATTAGAATAAATCTCTTGTGGTGTCGAATAAAGAATTCCACATGGGGAACCTAAAGTCGATGGTTGTGACATTTGTTCAATTTTATCTTCTTGTAAAACACCAATACTGAAACTGATCCCACTTCTCTTATTCCTTTGCTTAAATGATAATGGATTTTGCTTCTTAAATTGATTAAGTTCTTCAACTATTTGTGGAAATGTATAAGTTCTTCTACCATCCATGGTATCCATAGTACCAATAAAATATTGATTGATATGTGTGTCATAAAATGAGTCCGGAGGTATAAGATCAAAGGAATTCTGTTCTGAGAACCTTGAATGTACATATGCTGGTGGAACTGGCTTAGAATTACTTTCACCATCATTGTCCGATTGTGGATTTGATTCACTTTGTGTCTTATAGCCACTTTCAAAAAATCCATTAATTACACTTGAACTTAAGCCATAATGTGGCTCCTTTGTCAATGGTGATACAACAAGAATACCTGAATCACCCATAGTTGTGGTGCTTAGACCTCCATTCTTGTTCGGACCACCATTCCATCGTTGATATGCTAATATTTCATCTGGTGAACTTGTACTCTGTGCTGGTGACACCATTGTCTTGATACTTTGATCTCCAGTTTTATTACTCAGTATAATAGACGCTAACACTTCATGTTCTGATCCTGCAGCATTCGATAAGAACTTATCTCCAGCTGATGGTTCCATTAAATACTTTCGTGTCTTACGTGGGGCATCTTCACAAGAAGATTCTAACCCTCTCTTTAAACACCTTGAACAGGGTCGTTTGGCTTCACAGGTAACGTGTGCTGCCTTACAATGAACACACGCCCTTGAAACCTTCACAGCAGGAACTCGACGTGGTATTTTCCGCCTTGTTTCCATTGTTTATCACTATAAAGGACATTTATATCAGAGAGAGGGTTCTCTAAGTTGAAAAATTACCTGATTTTAGTGGAGATGAAGAACAAATGAATGGATTGAAGAACCTATATATAGAGAGAAATATACTGAGAAAGTGTCACCGTTTTTGTGAAGATATATTATTACGATATTTACATTTCATTTCCCTTGAATATCTTCAGTTTATGAACGTTTGACCACCAGTGTTTTAACTTGTTTTCCTTCCAAACCGTGGCAATATAATCACTTTACAGATATTGGTCAATAGCTATATATTAGAGACGTATACGTCTCCTTATGTTTTCTCTTTCTGTTTTAATAATACATCAAAACGTACTGTTCCTGTTCTTCTGTGAATGCATGTATAGTAGAGCTCCGTCCTGAGCAACTATTCACAGACCTCACTAAGAATCCATTACTAATATATTGGAACATAAGCTACAAAGGAAAATAGCGTTTGAATACCGTTACAAGCTATTTATATTTCCTTCTTGTACCTGTCACAGTAAACATGGCTCATAGTTGAAACTTAATACCTAAGGTTTTGTTTTGTGAATAACTATCTGTGGTCACAGCACTTTAACATTCAGCCAGTTAAAAAACACTATGGATAAATTGAAAATACCAAATAAAATTTCCTTACCACCTATGGTGTTCTTTGGATATATTACATTTAGCAGTTGAAATAATAACTTGAAAGAAAAAAAACAAAATGGTCCATATTTCTAGTTTAACAAAGTCCAAATAAGAAAATATTTATGTCAAGATATTCCTCTAAAGCCCCGAGCTCAAAATATATTGGCTATATTTACTCAGAACACTTTACTTTTAAGTTAACCCACTTTTCCATTCTTTTAACTTCTTGTACATATATTTTAAAAAGCGTTTAACATTGAAAAAAAACTTCAACACAATTTTTGACACCAATTTCTTCATCTTTAAAACATGGAACAAGCCGCAATCTCTGCCCAATGGACTGCTGTCGCATCCGACATTGCCTCTCACGTCGAAGAATTGAACAAACAATTGGCTTCTTCAACCTACATTGCTGGTAATACTGCATCTGATGCAGATTCTGTTGTTTTCAAATCCATCGTTGAAATTGCTTCAAAATGGACTTCTGTTCAAGATGTTGCTGCTCATAGACACATTCTTAGATGGGCTGACCTCATTCAAAACACTATTGTTACTGATCATGCTACCAAGTTAAATGTTGATTTCCAAGTTGAACTTCCAAGAGAAATCAAGGAGAAGCCAAAGAAGAAGGGTGCCGAATCTGAAGCTTCTGCTGCTCCTGCTGCTGAAGCTGGTAAGAAGCAGTCTCAGCCTCCAAAGGGTAAGCCAACTGACCCAGAAGCCATTGCTAAAGCTAAGGCTGCTAAGGAAGCTAAGAAGGCCGCTAAGGCTAAGGCCAACGCTGAAGCACAAGCTAAGACACAAGCTGAAGCCGCTTTACCACCAACTCCATCTCTTATCGATCTTCGTGTTGGTTTCATTGAAAAGGCCATTAAACATCCTGATGCTGATTCCTTATACGTTTCAACTATTCAAATGGGTGATGAAACTGGTCCAAGAACTATCTGTTCAGGTCTTGTCAAACACTTTTCACTTGAAGAAATGCAAGAAAGATACGTTGTTGTTGTTGCTAACTTAAAGCCTGTTACCATGAGAGGTATTAAGTCATTTGGTATGGTTCTTTGTGCTGCTAATGCAGAAGGTAAGGTTGAATTCGTTAACCCACCAGAAGGTTCAAAGGCAGGTGAAAAGGTTTTCTTTGAAGGTCACGATGGTGTCCCAGAAAAGCAACTTAATCCAAAGAAAAAGATCTGGGAAGCTATTCAACCACATTTTACTTCCTTGGAAGACTTTTCTGTTGTTTATCAAGAAGAAGGTAAACCAGATGCTAAATTGGTCACCAAGACCGGTGGTGTCTGTAAGAACTCCACCATTGTCGGTGCTGACATTCGTTAATCTCTTGTATATCCACTCCGCACAATTATACTTCTTAATAAAGCTCTTTTAAGCCAGTCATATTTTATATAATAATATATCACCACTATTATTGTTAACCATTTTTTAAACAGTACTTTCTCTTTGCTTAATTGTTAATTAATGAAACTATTAGACCAAACTCTTAATAGAGACAATTCAGGTTCTCTTACAGTGGTACCACAGGATAAAGAAGATCTTTGGACTCTTTATAATACCATTCATAAAGGTGATGAATTGGTGTTGAAAACTTATAGAAATGTTAAACCAACTCCTCAATCCAAATCACAAAGGAAGCTATTGACTTTACACCTCAAAGCAGTTGATGTTGAATTCATTGCTAGTGAAGGTCTTTTACGTATCAAATCTCAAACGACAGAACCACATGATGACGTCCCCCTAAATTCATTTCATACAGCTGAAGTTCTCTTTAATTATCCAGTGACTATTTCAAAGCAAGAATGGGACCAAATTGGTCTGAATAGCATTTCAGATGCTTGTCATATTGATTCAAAAGCTGAAGTTGGTGCCGTTGTTTTTGAAGAGGGTGTTGGTCATGTTTGTATACTAACAGAAAATATGACTGTTTTGAAAGCCAAAATTGAAAAATCGATCCCAAAGAAGAGACGTGGTGATTCAAGTTCTCATGATAAAGCTATTGATAAGTTCCTAAATAAATTAGTTGATACGGTCTTAAGAAATTTAGATTTGGTTAAGTTAAAAGCAGTTGTTATTGTTGCTCCTGGTATATTAGCTGATAAATTACATAAATTGATCATTCAAACATTAGATGCAGATGGTGATAAGGATCGCATTAGAACTAAAGAAAAGTTTGTTACTGCGAAGTCAAGTACTGGCTATTTACAAGGTCTTGAAGAGGCATTGAAAACTCCTCAATTAGCAAAGAGATTGGCTGACACTAAGGTTCAAAGAAACGTAGCATTATTTGATGAATTCATGGCGAATTTGAATTTAGAAAACGGCAAGGCTTATTATGGTGATAAAGATGTTCAAAAGGCTCTTAATTTAGGTATTGGTGTCATCAAAGTGTTAATGATTACCGATACTTTATTTAAAAATGATGATATTCAAAAGCGTAAACACTATGTTTCGATAACTGAGAGAATGGAGCAAGAAGGTGGCGAAGTTTCGATTTTTTCTTCTTTACATGATTCTGGTAAGCAACTTGATGGTCTTACTGGTATTGCAGTAATATTAAACTATCCTGTTCCAGGACTTGATGAACATTCAGATGATGAAGAACAAAATGAAGAAGAAGAAGAAGAAGAGGAGGAATTCATTGAATGAATTCTAACATGTATTTAAATTCTTACAATATTGTTTTCTTAATTATATACAGTATTTTATTTTATCTAATCAGTGTGAATTATAGTCAAGAAATCTATCACTTAATCTCTTTGGTTGAATTCCAAACCATTCTCTTAAATACCAAACATCAGCACCTCTGATAAATTGAAGCCCATCTTGTGCCATGCCAAACCCAACACCAAGCTTACCGCCTTTATTAATTAATTCCTTAGCCTGAACTTTGGTCATACCTTTTAACCAAGCATAACTAAACCCTGGAAGACAAACAGCCATAGCTGTATTGGCCCAATCTCTTTGACCATCTCTAATCCAATCCAATCCAGCCTCTAATCCAAAGATAGTGACAACAAAAGCACTCAATCTGAACCCCGTTTGGAATGCTAATGCCATTGCTGACTTTGTACAATAATATGATTTACGTTTATGATAAAAGAACCAGCCATTATATGATTTTGGTAATCTATGAGCATTGGATGCAAGATATTTCAATGAAGCTTGTGACCACCCATGTACCATACCACCAACGCCACCAATGATACCAGCACCAAGTCCAAATAATGTCAAACGTGCAACAACTGGTAATCCAAACCTATCATTGAATGCGTCTTCTTGCATCTCTTTAAAAGTGGAAATAAGCGACTCCTGTTGTTCTGCATTGGTTTGACCATTAACATTCAACGAATCGAAGTCTTCTGGTGATATAGATGCCATATTTTGTCTTTTTTAGAGTTATTCCTTTAGGTTAAAATATTTTTTTACATTTTCTGCAACTTTATATATCCATTTATCTTAAAGTTATTAAAAGAAGTAAGTATAGGTTAAAGAAGAGTTTCAAAAAATACTAAATATAATCATTAGTTTTATTTAATATATATGGATTATTTGTTTGAATCAAAAGCGGTTAAAATAAGCATATAGAGGTATCTTTAACATTTTCATAACATTAGTATTTAGAATCAAGAAAATATTCATTTTCAAGAGGAAAAAAAGGAATGAAAGTTATTGAACGGATTGGTTACTATTTAACTCAAATCATGAATAGCATACATACACCGACATAAAAATATATAACGACAAACCATTCAAGGTTTACATTAACCGCTCATATGCTCAGCATTCAATTCTTTAATCGTGCAATAAGTTTACATTTAACATTAGAAAAACTCCTATCAAAACTGACAATCAGTTTGAACAATTGCAGCAAAGTTTGGGAAATGAAATCATTTCCCAAGCAACTCAAAATAGAAAATGGCTTAACTTTTTTTCTGGGGGTTCTTCTCATTTTGTTATCTACTGCCTTTGACATATTGTTGTTCTTTAGTTAAATGTCACGTCCACAATCACAGACTCCATTAATAACAAGTGAAGTAGCATTCAATGACTCTAGAAAGCGACCATCCACTCTTTTTATATCAGTGGCAATTGCTGCCATAACATCTGTTCTCTATGGTTACCACATGTCCGAGCTTAACGCCCCCTCTGAATTAATCAAAGCAGAATTAGGCCTTTCAGATACTGAAATTGGTATTGTTACATCCGGGTTTTCGTTAGGTGGGATGTTGGCTTCTTCTTTCTCTTCTTCTATATCAAATAAGTACGGTTTACGTAAATCTTTCCTATTAACACTTGCATTGTACTGCTTAGGGTCATTTGTTGAAGCTAGATCAAAAGGCTTTAGCAGTTTACTAATTGGAAGAATTGTTTCTGGTTTAGGAGGTGGATTTGCTATTGTTTTAGTGCCATTGTATGTCAATTCAGTCTCTCCAGAGTATTTACGAGGGGTTTTGGGGTCAATGACACAGGTTTCTGTTAATTTTGGAATTCTTTTAACTCAACTGGCTGCATTAGTATTGGCAACAGAGTCCCATTGGAGACGTATCTTAGATCTTGGATGGATTATCAGTGGGTTGGGGTTCCTTTTAACGTATTTCCTTTTAAAGGAGTCTCCAAGATGGTTAGTTTTGACTTCCAAAAATGATATATTAGGACTTCAAACGCTCACGAAACTTAGGAATGGTGATATCAATACAGCCCAATTGGAAATTGAAGAGTGGAAAGATGAGCATGGTGAACAGCTTAAACATATTGGATTTTATCAATACCTTTCAAATCCACAATATGACAATTCTAAAATAATAGCAACAGTTTCAATGATTGGACAACAATTTAGTGGTATTAATTCAGTCATATTTTATGGTGTTTCAATTCTTGATGGGCTCTTCCCGCAATGGTCTATTGTTATCAACTGTTTAATTTCATTAGGTAACATGCTCATTACTTTTGCTGCCTCTTTATTCCTTGACACATTGGGTCGGAAACCTTTATTACTGACATCGTTGCTTCTGATGTCCGTTGCATGTATTGGCCTATTTTATGGTATTTATTCAAATGGACCTACAATTACTGTTATTTCAATATTTGCTTATGTGGGATCATTTGCAATTGGTTGTGGTCCAATACCGTTCCTTTTAATTTCAGAAGTTTCACAAAGTGAAGTTAAATCAATTGCACAAGGATGGGCAACTAATTGTAATTGGGTTTCTGTTTTCTTAATTGGTTCTTTGTTTCCAATTTTAAATGATAAAATTGGTCCTTTAGTTTACCTCCTATTTGGTGTGGTTGCCATTTTTTTTGCAATGTTTGTTTCTGATTTTGTTCCAGAGACAAAGGGGAAGCGTACATACGCTTCCGTTTGGGGTCTTGATGCAAGTCCTGAATAAACTAGCCTCCGATCTTTTGTTTGTATGTTTTTGCTTAATCAAATTGGATTACTTAACTTAGGAGGCACAAACCCTCTTAATGATATCACGTGCTTATCGTGAGGGTTTAATACAACGTAAGATTTTTCGCAGTCACATTCTTTTTGGTTCTCTTTGTATTCTCAATTTTACTATGTAGAAAAAATTAAATTTTTCATTACATAGATAATTTTGAATACACTTTTATCTTAAGTAACTGAAACATTAACAATGCCAACCAGATTCACTAAGACTAGAAAGCACAGAGGTCACGTCTCTGGTATGTAACCACTTTTATTCTAATTATTCAACTTAAAGTTGTCATTTTACTACCGATTTTGAACAAGGAAGCAGGCTATAGAATTTACATTGTTATTATGATAAAATCTTTTATCCTGATATGATATTGAAAAGTGGTATCTACTAAAGAAAGCCACTATATCATAATTTGATGTCATTTATTTTCTTCTAAACGACACCTTCCTTAAGGATTTTAAAATGGGGGAGATTTATTTAATTATAAATTTCCATAATGATTCCCATAGTTACAACTTAATACTAACATAATATTGATTTTTATTATAGCCGGTAACGGTAGAGTTGGTAAGCACAGAAAGTCTTCCGGTGGTAGAGGTAAGGCCGGTGGTCAACATCATCACAGAACCAATTTGGATAAGTTCCATCCAGGTTACTTCGGTAAGGTTGGTATGAGATACTTCCACAAGCAACAAGCTCACTTCTGGAAGCCAGTTATCAACATCGACAGCTTATGGTCTTTGGTTGAAAACAAGGACGAAAAGATTGCTTCCTCTTCCAAGGACGCTGCTGTTGTTATTGACACCTTGGCCTCCGGTTACGGTAAGGTCTTGGGTAAGGGTAGATTGCCAAACGTTCCAGTTATCGTTAAGGCTAGATACGTCTCCAAGTTGGCTGAAGAAAAGATCAGAGCTGCAGGTGGTGTTGTTGAATTGATTGCTTAATTTAATTTAATTCACTTGTATAAATTAATTAAATCAAATCTTGTCTCCCTTTACTATATATTTTAATCATTCCGATATGTGAACTAATACCCAGTTCCTCTTATTAGGGACTTGTTTATAGTAAAGCTAATGGAATGTTTAGGCTGTCAGTGGTAATTAATAGAGCTTTGATTCAAGAGTGTAACTTCTCATTGTCTCTTAAAGAGAAGATAGTTTTCTCTTGGAGTAAAATTTTCTCCTGTAGAAGAATTTGTTACTATTATATCAAAATTACTAGTTAAATGCATAAATGTTTGCATTGTTTCCAACCAAACAATTGATCAGGTCTTACTCTACAAAACCAATTACAAAATTAAAGTTTTTCACAAAACCTGATTGTCAACTTTGTCATGAAGCAAATTCAGTTTTAGACTTAGCCTTAAATAGATTAAATCCAGAAATGAAAAAACGTATAAATTCTACCGAATATGTTGATATTACAAAAGATACTAACAAAGAATGGTTTGAGTGCTATAGATATGATATTCCTGTGTTATGGATCGAAAGAGAAGGTTACAATAAGGTTGTATTCATGCATAGGTTCGATTTGAATGAACTTGTTGAGGAACTTGATCAAGAAATGTGAAAAGTTATATTATTTGTTAGCTTGTATATATCAAAATTTATTCTTCTATTCATTCATCTATAAAGCAAAGGCAAAAATTACTTAGGGGGGCTATATATCTAGGAGAGTAACTATCTCTTGTGTTTTAAGTATGATGTTCTATTACCTTTTTCACTATCAAGTGAATTCATATCTGAAAAGAAATCCGGAAGTTCAAAAAATACCTCTAGATCATTATCTGTTTTGCTTGGCTCTTGTTTACCTTTCTTTTTACAGACTTCAGGTGCGCTGACTTGTGATGATGAATCAATCAATTTTCGCTTTCTATTATGATTGACATTTAAATTTGATTGGTTCTTGTTTCTTGATCTTTTATTGGTACCTTGTGATTTCACCTCTTTGACTGTAGTTTTCTGTTTAATCTTAGGTGGAATGTTTTCCTTATTATTGACATCGTTTTCAAGTAGGGTACTGGTTCTTGACGGTGTGATGACAATCGAGTTGACGCTTAGATCCTTAATTATAGGCTTCTTTCCCTTCAGTTTATCAATTTTTAAATCTTTACCTGCTAATTCAACTTTAAAAGTGTCAACATCAGCAACCAATTTGGAAATCTGCTCTTCTAATTCAACATTCTTATCTAGTGTGCTGTTTAAACTATTATTGCTTTCATCAAGTGATATTTGAAGTAATTTATTGACTCGTTCGAGTTCCTTAATCTTAATATTAACATCATTAATCTTATTTTGTTTATCTTCAACCGATTTCTTCATTTGTTCTTTTTCGATTGATAATTGATTTATTTTGACAGATAATCTTTCATTTTCAATATTAACAGATTGAGTATCTTTATTCTTTAAAACTAATTCTGAAATTTGTTTCTTATGTTCTATTTCCTTTTTAGAATTACATTTCTTTAATGAATTTAATTCCATTATCTTATTCTGTGCAAGTTCGTTGGACTTTACGAGTTTCTGTTCCAATTCACTGACTTTATTGGTCAATTGATTGTTTTGCACATTCAGCTCATCAACTTTCTTTTTAGCCTTTTCATTTTCTTCTGCAATACCACTGTACTCCTTTTTTAGTTCAAATTCAATATGGGTTAATTCTTCTTCCTTGACACTCATCTTATCTTTGAACTCCATTTCTAAACTCTTCTTTTCCTTGGCAAATTCTAAAACTGAATCATCCATCTTTCTTTCTAGTTTTTCCATTTCAGCTCTATACTCAGTAATATCTTTACTTTGCCTTTTGAAGTTCAAAGCTAAAGTTTGACTTTCACTTTTTAATTGTGTAATCAAAGTCATCTTTTGTTCAATTTGACCCTTTTGTAAGTCAATAACTTTTTTTAATTCCATTTGCTCATTAATAAGAACCTTTTTTTCCTGTTCAAATTTTTCTGTTAATTGCACATTGTTATTGAAATCGGATTGAAACTCACGAAGTAATATTTTAAACTCTCCAAGTGATTCATTGTTAGCCAATAGTTTCATTTTATTTAAAATTTCTTCAAACCTTTCTTGAAAACATTTTAAAATGTTTTTATCAACTGATGAAATTGCATGGATAATATCTTGTGTTGAATCTTTGGTACATTCAACCAAAGAAGCAGTCGAACAATTAATAAGTTCGACTTCCTTTAATTTAGCTTCTTCAAGCTGAGACGCCATTTGACTAAGTTTTTCCGCAAGATGGTTTTGTATTTCATTGAAATGCGCAGTAGCATTTCCATGAGCATATTCAAATTTCTCATTAACATTAACTTGTAGGTTACCCAATGTTTCGCTCACTTCAGCACTACCTTTCAATAATGATTGTAACATTTCTGAATTCTCAATTGACTTTCTAAATAACTCTGACTCAAAGCAATTTCTTGATTCTTGTAGATTTTTTGCTAAATCAGTATTTTTGATTTTTTCTTCAGATAAGCGGCCTGATAAATCATCAATTTTAGTTTTTAAATGTTCAATTTGTTGAGTTTTACGAATATTAGTAGATTGGTTAATAGAGATTTGATCTTTAAATCCAGTTATAATTCCCTTTAAGACATTAACAATTTCACTATTTTTTGCGCTTTCATCTTTCATTCTCCATAATTCTTCATTTAATTCCTTCGTTGTTTTTGAATTTTCTTTTAACTTAGCTTTAAAAATTGAAATTTCTTCTTGACTATGCTTCCAATCATTTACTAATTTCAAACTTTTATCTTTAATTTTATCAAGAATTTCAGTTTTAGTATTTAATGTTGATTTAACCTCAGCATTTTCACTTTTGATCCTTTTCAATTTTGATTCTAATGATTCCTTAGCTTGACTTAAACTTTTCAAAGCATTTAATAAATAATCCAGTGATAATGTATCACATTTTGCGCCTCCATCGCTAGTTCTAGTTGAATTATAATCCGACATTAATTGTGACATAACTTCTTCTTCCTCATCCCCAAAACTCTTTGATAATTCGACTTCTCTAACTTCGGTTATTTGAAGCTCGTCTTCTTCTTCTTCTTCTTCCTCCTCGTTAGCACCATAGTTAGCTACTTCATTTATATTTGTTTCAGGTACTTCAACCGTTGTATCTTGAGTTAACTCATTAATTTGCCCAATACTCTTAATATCAACCTTTTTAGGAGTGCTCATCATAACATCACTTGAGTAATTATCAAAATCAGTTTCCTTTGGTAATACGGTGTTTCCACTGCCGATCAAAGTTAATTCATTGGAGGAATTATTAGAAAATGATTTTGAACCAAAAGAAAACTTAGTTATGGGTTTATTAGTATTTGAAGTACGAAAGAAACCGGACATTGCTCTTTACGTGTCAGTTAAATATTTAAATTGATATTTTCCTTACTACAATGATATTAAAGTAATCCGAAATTTTCTCCAATCTAAGTAAACCGTAGGAAGTAAACGAATTTATTCTTCTACAAGGACTACTGTTTATTAAGTGAATAAAGAAAGTGTTGATAAAAAAGTATGTTACGCTCTTTTAGCATTTTTTTACATTCTGCATAAAACCAGATGCTCATCAATAGGAAACTCATCAGAGAAAAAGAAGAGTCTTTTAATATTATTAGATAATCACAAAGAGAACTATAAACTAGAGTGTTACAACGGTCATATTTTTATAATTATTGTGGAACTTTAAGTGTATGATTTACGTAACTTGTGCGAAACCATATGACGCAAATATCCAAGCAGACCATGATTTTTGTTAGTTATTTTAACAAAAATATTACAGTGGGGACATTGGCCAGCTGGGTAGTATTTCCATATTTGACTCTTTTTATCGTATTCATAGAAAGTTAAAACACATTCTGGTGGTTCCATTATTGAACCATCATCAAAAATCCCATGAGTGTTCAGTAAGTGACCTCGGTATGCAGATTTCTTCCTATGAAAGAAATTATTAGATGGATTAACTGGATCCATTGGACAAAAGGGACAATGACACTCCTTTTCGTCGGCATCAACTTCGATTTCATTACCAATGAGAGCCTTTTGTGGAATCATAAACGAAAACTTATCCTTTTTATTAACTTTCTTACGCTCTGATCGATTAGGCGCATCAAGTATAGCCTTTTGAATATCTTTCATCATCATATCCCTTGGAGGATAAATATTTTCCCAAAGTTCATCATTGAACTGAATATCATTTTTAGAGTTGTTTAACTTAAAAACATTATTCTTGTACCACTCTTGGAATTTGTATTTATAGCAGTCAATCCATTCTTCATGTGTTTTTGGATACCTTGGGTACCTACTCAAGAATGGATTGTAGTCATTGTTTGATTTATGGTATTCATAAACCCAATTTGAGTCGTATTGAACTGCCATTTCCAAAGTTGGACCTTGTTTAATATTGTACCTTTCCAAAGCATGCCAAAAGATATTGGTATCAATTTGGTTAAAAGTACAAACTTTTAATTCTGTTTTGGCATCTTTAATTCCTAAAACAGAATCGCTAGAAATCAATTGACAACCCTCACATTCGGTAGAATGACATTGATAAGATGGAAAATCGTCAAGAACACCAGTATCTTTTGGATGCTTCCTCTTTTTACATCTTTGATCCTTAAATCTCTTAAGAACTGCTTGTGTCCATTTTGCTTCTGGAATAAAAACCATTATTTTGCCAATGGTTTTTATTTGATTGTTTGTTGGTGGTGTCGTTGCATTAGATGAAACAATTGGACTATTTTCAGCGTCTGTGTTTAACAAAGAAGTTTTGCTAGATGACGATGTTTTTATAGTTTCTAATCCTTTAATAGGTTGAGAATGGCTTTGAATGTCAACAACTTGCTCTTCTTTTGATGTTGGTGGACTTATCAATTGATCATTATACTGAGCACTTTTTTTAATAGGGGTTCGAAAAGTTGCAGAAATGACACTTTGTAGACTCTCATTAAAAGAACTCATTTCTTTTTCAAAAGAATTATCCTTTAATGGCGAACAGGAATGCTGGGTTTGGTTTTCAAATATTAAAGCGGTTGAAATTGAATTTTGAATCTGTGAACTGATGGTATCATTGTGATGAAAAAATTCGGAGGCCAATCGATTTTGATCAACAGGATTGAAAAAAGTCTCTGAAGGACCTCCATTAACTGTTTGAAATAACATATTTCCAGCTTCAATTTCATGTATATTTGGATTGACGCTGTTATTTAACCCATTATAAAGATTCCAATCAACTGTATTGAAATTATTATTCAATTGTAACAATGAATGATCATCATTATTCAAATTCGAAAGCAATGGGTCCTCTAATCTCCCGCCTTTGGGATTATCTTTATAATTAATGTATTCAAATGTATGCATTATGTATATTCTTTGTGTAACAATAAAAAATGATATGGTTAAAAAAAAGATGAAGATGAACCAAACAGCAAGATCTGTTTTATTGTGTTATAAAACAGGTCCCTTCCAGATATTAACGGAGTAATTTTTAAAGGTTCTTTGTTAGTAGCAGAAAATGAATGCAATAGTCTTTTGAAAGAAAAAGAGGAGTTTTTGAACAGAATTTCAGAAAAAGGGTAATTTAGTTTTGAAGAGTAGAAATCATGAGCGCCTTTTCTCCTTTGAACTGACGTTATATAGGGCATGATACTTCAAGTGTAAAAATATTGTATTTATTAATATAGTGGTTTACGACTGAAATACCGGTGAAATGAAGAGAACTGGTTTGTGGACATTTGTTAAAATATTGGGCCGGTTATCTGTTCAAAATATTTACGATAATTTAGCATAAAACAAAGTTGTAGCTAGAAGAAAACTCTGTAAAAAGATATATATCAATTGCTCCTGATAGGTAATAAAATTTGATTTGATAGGAAGTTTAATGAGGATATACAATATAAATCTATTAACGTTTATGATAGATAAGGAAAGGTACAAAATTTTTTGGCGATTGGTTTCAATCTTGAACTTAATTAAATACATAAACATAAAATATACAATGGAAAGCTACTGTAGTATAATAAACTAATGAAAACACAAGTAACAAAAGTAAAAAAGGAGGTTGGAGTGGTAGAAACAAATTATACAGAGAAAAGGTAGAATGGTACATTTTTAAAACGTTTTAGAGATAGAGGTCCACATGAAGCATAAAAGATCGATATTCAAACTAATAACGATCCAATGAACAAAAATTTCTAATAATAACATCAAATAAAACAAGTGGTGAGATCGAATACTCTAATTATTTTATTTTAAACCAAGGCAGCAATTGAACCTTGGGTATTAAACCAGCCATCAATAACAGAACTAGATAAAGATTCACTAAATTGAACATTATCATCCAAAACGACAATACTAATAGAGGAATCCTTGAAAATGGCAGCAGCCTTTATTGTCTTTGTGCATGGTCTAGCGATGTAATCAGCGGAACCACCACCACCACCGTTGGAGTTAGAAGAAACACCTTGGCCATTGTGTAAATGGTTAGTTAACTTATCAGAACCAGCGGAGAGGATTTCGAATAAATCTAATTCACCACAACCGGTTGACCAACAAGAGCAAGCAGAGTTACCATATTGTAATGTTCTCGGGATCTTAGCATTTAATAACCAAATAGCAGGCATATCGTGTTGGTAAACGGAAGAATCACCAGTAGCGGTAGGCATCTGGAATTCAAAGACAAAAGCTTTTTCAGAACCAGCAAACCCATGGTAAGCTGGAATATCTTTTCTGTAGTAACCACAGTCGCCCTTTGAGGAGTCACTACATGAGGAACCAGAAAAGATCATGAATTCTTTGTTTGAAGCAATGAGAACATTATCAAGGACTTGAGGAGAACTAGCACCATCTACACCATTAGATGCAGCATATGATATGGAATTACCAAAACAGGAGGACCATGTACCAGAACCAGCAGTACCACCTTGATTATTCATGAAAACAAGGTTATCACCAGTGCCAGGAGTGTAAAAAGAAGATCTAATCCAGTTACCAGAGGATGATGAGGATGATGAAGTAGTGGCGGAAGCGGATGATGATGAAGAGGAGGATGATGATGATGATGATGAAGTGGTTGTTTTAGTAACATGGTTACCATCAGCATTGGCGACACTAGTTGTTGAGGTTGTTAAAGTCGTTAACACAGCAGAAACAGAATCAGCAATTGTTTGACCTGTTGGGATGTAGTTAACGATGTTACCATTAACATCTTTGTAAACAGTTTCAGTGACTTCTTGATATTCAATTTTTGGAGCTCTCTTATGTTGATGATGAATGTGTCTTGAAGTAGTACAATCTTGAGTATCATCTCTCTTTGCTAATGAACTACCACTTGGATAGTAAACACCAAATTGCTTTAATTGGATAGGACCTCTAAAATGAACAGAGAGTTCTTCATCTAATGGAGCTAACTTACCGGAAAATGAAGTTTGAGATTGAGAACAAGAGCAGGAAGCTTCATCCATGAAAGTGACATCCATGTAAGAACCAGAGAACCCAATGTTTTGGTATTGAATGGCACTAACAGAGTTACAGTAGGTGTTACCATCAATAGCTTGACAGCCAGCATTAACGGACGTAGACGAGAGTAAAGCACTTGCTAAAGTGTAAAGGACAGAAGTTGAGAATCTCATTGAAGGATAGTAGAAGTTTGGAAGAAAGGAGAACTGATTAATAGAATATAAATTTTAAAAGTTGCAATTGTTCTGATATAAATAAGAATTTGCAAATAGAAGTGAAACAGATATGATCAGGAGTGGTAACTGTATTCGGTAGGTATTCTCTTTCGTTTCTTTTTCGTATATGCGTTTTTTTCTCAAAAGAGAATAGGTTGTAGCTAAAGCAAATTCCACTGAAGAGGTCAGAACCAGGGAAGCAAAGCTCTATCACAAGAGGTGGAAGTCTGGTTGTTATTATATTGCAGTCTCCACGAATTTAAAGCAAACGAGGCTGGCTCACCGTGTTGCGCTCGCACCGCGTGCCTTCTTATTTGGGCCTCAGACATAAACAACACGCTCTCTTGCGTGTTTACCTTCCAGTGTACTCAACTGTGTCCCTTGGAATACCACTGATATGATTACTATGACTACTACAGGTACTGCATATTCATCGTTGTTGATTATTTACTAAGCTATGGAACTTGTCAAGGAGTTGAAACCTTTGATTCAAGATCTTTCAGAACCAAAAGGGGAAACAGGAAAGTGAGTTTCCAGTCTTTATTCCATCTTAACAAAGAGTGCTCACACCAAAAAAGGTTAACATAATAGGATGCTTAAGTGTTCCTGCAAAATATTTTTGTCTTCACCAAAGAAAGAGTCTTAATTATGACCAATGTAGTAATAACTACAAACTTAAGGGTAGCTTGACATGAACTAGCCATCACCAATAACACCACTATTTTCACGACAAGAAGGGAAAAGGTGTTTCTAATTTTTTGTGAGTTTTACGTGTGTATGTCATCACAGAGTGAGCTAAAAGACTATGAAATGCGTTATCATATTCCTGCTTGCATAAAGATATAAACAAGGTACTACTATACCTTGTGTTTTCTTTTTTAAAACCGAGAGTGTAGAGGCTGAGTAAAAAGACACCCATAGTTTTATCGTTATAGGATATCTCAAGGCATTGACAGTTCTCAACGGTAATGAAGAAAACTATGATATCATATTTAACAGATATCCGCTCTTTCATCTTATTTTTCTTTATGATCAACATACCGAAGTTACCTTAGAGTACAAAACCCTGACTCATTACCTAAGGACTCCGGTATTGCTTTGATAGATGGAATAGGAATCTTACCAAAAGAAAAAGAAGCACGTTGCATCATCAATTAAGGAAATTACAGGCTTTTCATATCTATTTTTTGACCATATTGGGAAACGAAAAGAGAAAACCGTTGAAACAATACAACCGTGCCAACGGTAAACTTATCGGCTTCCTTTTCCTTCCTCTTCTGAAACCGTTCCTATGTTTTGAACTTTATTTTCAAAAGTACTAAACTGTTGTTAACGGGGAATTCAATTAGATCAGTTATAAAAAACTTTCTGTTTCACTCTTTGAAATGATTAATTTACCTTTAAAACGATATCTAAGGGACTAAAACAGGGGAATACTTTGAATTGCCTTATAATCCCAGTTCTTCTTCTTGCTTTCACCATTTTTACCTTTCCAATACTTATTTCCAATCATCAAATTCTCTCTTATTTTCCACACTTCCAGCGTCATGAGCATAAATAAGAAAAACTTTTCTTTTTCACATAAATCAAACATTTCAATTTAATTTAAAAAAGTGAAAATTACCAATATGTCAGAAGAAAAGAAAATACTCGAACTTCAACCTTCAAAACTTGGTACAAAACAATATTGGGATGATTTTTATATATTAGAAAATAAAAATTTTAATGAAAATCCAAATGATTTAGGTGAATGTTGGTTCAGTGATTCAAATGCTGAAGATAAAATGTGTGAATTTATTTTCAATGAATTGACCTTAAATGAAGCCAAAGTCTGTGATTTAGGTACTGGTAACGGTCATTTACTTTTCCAATTATATGAGGAAGGCCTCAGAGGTGAATTAGTCGGTATTGATTATAGTGAAGCAAGTGTTCAATTTGCAAAACAAGTGGCTGATGATAATGATTACGAAGTGAAATTCTTTCAATCTGATTTGCTTATACAAGATGATGCTTTCATCAATGATCATTTGGAAATTTTCAATTTAGTTTTAGATAAAGGTACACTTGATGCTATTGCTCTTAATGATACCAAATATGATGATGATAAATTAGGTATTGAAGTTTATCCTTCAAGTGTTGCCAAGTTAGTTCAAAAAGGTGGTATCTTATTAATCACTTCGTGTAACTTCACTGAACTAGAACTCACTAACATAATTACTGGTAATGGAGAGTTCCAAAAATGGAAAACTATTGATTACCCAGTTTTTGAGTTTGGTGGTCAAAAGGGTTCGACTATCTGTAGTATTGCCTTTATTAAAAACTAAGTAAACAAAATTTATATAGATATCTACATCATACGGTAGTATCATCAACATCATTACCAGTAGATTTAGTTGGAATTTGCTTTTGAATTGAATCGTATAATCCAGTAACATTGTCAACTTGTAACTTTAATGCATATTGAATTGGTTTTTCTCCATTAACGGCTTGAATACGTAAAAATTTATTGGCATGTAATGATGATGGCATACCCTTAACGATATTGAAACCTTCAATTAATGGTAAATTTAAAATTAATTTAAAATTACCATCTTGACGCATAATTAACCTTGAGGTGTATAATTTAGAAGGTGATTCGTTATATTTATTGACCTTGATAATACCAAGGCCCTTTTCTTTCCATCCGTCTGAAACATTCGCCAGTTCCATATAATATAACTTCGCTTTAGCTTGAAATAATGTTGTTTCATTTTCTTCACCTGATTTAACATCTTGCTTTTCAAGATGAACCTTTTTATAAACGTCTAATTCAACTTTTTCTTCCTTATCTTCTTCTCCGCCCTCTTCTTTTTCTCCTTCTTCTTCTTGATCTTGATCTTTATTCTTGTTATCTTTCTCTTTCTTTTCTGGTTCATCAAAAATTGATTTTGTTTTCACTGCATCTTGAAATGCATTCTTAAAGGTAGAGCCACTACCAAAAACACTGGAAGATCCAAACGTAGAAGTAGTTTTAGTCTTTTCGGATTCATCTTTATCACTTTTCACCTCTTTAGGTTCCTCTTTTGTTGTTATATTATCATCTTTCTTTTCACTCCAAGAGAATGCACCTGTAGAACCAAACATTTTAAACCCATCCATTTGCCCAAACCCAGTTGTAGAACCAAAAACATGCTTAGGTTTATCATTTTTAGAATCCTCTTTAGTTAATTCCTTGGAACTTTGTTCTTTATCACTCTTTTCAGTGTCTTGGTCTTGTTCTTGAATAATCTTTTCTGGGTTCACTGTCTCAGTTTTAAGCTTCTTAACCTCAGATTCTGATTCAGCGACATCCAATTCAATAGACCTCTTCTTTGGGTCTTCAATACCATTCTCTAATTCACTCATGGACTATTAAACTGGCCTCTTCAATCTTAAATTACAGAAAGAAATGATGCATAAAACATACATAAAACTATGTCATTTCCATTAAAGCGAGGGTTTCTCCTATAATTGTCAATAATATACCCATAGAACTCGTAAATTATTTATTTTGATAAGCTCATAGTGTTCATTGGTCTTTCCTGGTTAGATTCATATAACATTCAGCTGAAACGAGCCTTTACATCATTTGAAAACACCATTTTCTCTCGTTTCCCATAGTAACCGACATGGCCTTGTCTTCTTTGTCTCCCATAGAAACTGAAATAGCTTCGACTTACGTAAGCACATGAACTACTATTTGAACAATAAAAAGTACCAATTCAAGATTCATTAATATGCTTCTCTCATTATTATTGTTTCCATTACATGGTTATCCTTTTTATTATCCTATTCTGGGCCTGTAAAACACCCTTTGAGTAACCAGTTCAACCCACTATACATTTTCGTTGTTTACATTTTTCCGCATTAGGAAGGTGTTGAAGGTTCTTGTTGTGATTTAGAACTTTCTTGACACATCTTAAACTTGTAACGAAAACATCTCTTTCTTTACAAACCCTTATCTAAAAGGAAAGGCTTACTAAAACAAACATACCTTTAAGACTTTTGACATCCAAATTCGTCTTTTAGTTTTGCCCTCTTATATAATAACATTTTATCTTATACACTAAGGAAACGCTGAAAAGTATTCATAAACTACTAAATATGGATACTTATTTAGTATTAAAAAATGATCCTGATCAAGGATCAAATCCACTATTTGAAATATCAAATAATAATCCAAATTCAATAGAGTTTAAGAAAACAGGCACAAAGTTTGATTTTAATTCAGTGTTTAATAATTCTAACAATGAAACTATCTTTAACTCTATTGCTAAACCATTGATTGATGATCATTTCTTGCAAAATAAAGATGCCCTTTTGTTTACCCTGGGTCCAACGAATTCTGGTAAGAGTCATTTAATGTTTAAAAACAATGATTCTATTTTACAGCAATCTTTAAATCACTTATTTAATCAACTTCAAGATCAACTTGTTGTTGATCAGTCTAGAATTAAAAAATTAATTCCTGATGCATTTGTTGATAACAATTATCAAATTGAAAATTCTGATGCTAATGACAATAATAATAAAAATAAAGCTATTACTATTTCAATGTTTGAAATTCATAGGGACAAAATTAATGATTTATTATTAAAAACTCCCCCAACTAAGCAAAAGATTGATCTAGGTATCATCACTGATAGAGTTGATGGGAAATTAAGACCACATCATATGTCTAGACATATTGTCAATTCATTTGAATCTGCCTTAAATTTAATTAATGGTGGTCTTTCAAATCGTCGAACTTCAAGTACAAATATGAATTCAGAATCCTCAAGATCACATTGCTTCATTTTTATTGATTTGCATGATTTATTTGGTAACTATAGGAAAACTCATAGATTAACCTTAACTGATTTGGCAGGATTGGAAAGATCCAAAACCTCTAAAACTACTGGTTTAGCTTTCAAGGAAACTAACTACACTAATAACTCTATGACCGCCCTTGGTCTTGCACTTGAAAGTTTAGCAATTAAACAATTTAATATGTCTTCATTAAGAGCCAATAAATTAACAAGATTAATTATGACAGATCACATAAAATCAAATATGGCTGTTGCATTAGTTGTTGCATTAGATCCATTTGGTGAACAAGGTCTTATTCATCAAACTTTAAGGTATATCAATCCAATTAAATATCAAGATTTAAAAAGAAAGATTACTAAATCAACCATTAGCAGAAGAATCAGTCAAGGTACTCACCAAGGAATTATCAAGGCATTAACAGGTTATGCCAATGAATGGAAAGGAAAATATGAAACTTCAAAGGAGGAGTTGAATTTGAACGAAAGTAAATTAAGGAAGGAACTGTACGAGATGAAAGAAAGAGAAATTCACGATTTAGAACTATCTCATAGATCTGAGAGACAACGTTTAAAGGAAATGTTTGAAAGAGATTTAGATAATAAAATAGATGAATTGAATGATATTAATAAAGCGAAATTAAATGAATTGGAAACACTGTTAAATCAAAGAGGAAAGGCCTTGGAAAATGTTAGTGAAGAATCAAATGTTTTGAAAGATGAATTAGAAAATGTTTACAGGGAAAAATTAATTTTGGAATCTGATATTAGACAAAATAAAGAAGACTTGAATACTAAAATGAGTAAATTAGAGAATGAAATTCAATCTTCAAATGATAAAGTTATTGAATCACAGGAGGAAATTTGTGCTTTGAAATTAGAAATTGAAGAATTACAACGAGAAATAGAAGAACTTTCTTCACAAGTCGAATTAAAGAATGATACCATTGGCCAATTACAGTGTAAACTTGACGATAATGAAAAGGCTTTGAATCAATTACAAAATGAAAAGTCAAATTTAGAAATTTCATTACAAAAATTGAATGAGGATCTGAATCAAAAGACAAATATTAATGATTCAATTCAATCTAAATTAGAAGAAACTTTAAAATTACTTGAAACTCAAGCTGTTCATACTGACACTATATCAACTGAATTGGTAGAAAACAGAAAATCTTATAATGAAAATATTTTGAAACTAGAAGAAAATTTGAAAATGGAACAATTTAGAGTTGAATCACTGGAAAGCATGAAATCAAAACTTGAAGATCAACTTAGTAAACTTAAAGATCAACATTCTTCAATTATTAATTCAATGAAAACTGAATTTGCCACTAGATTAACCGAAGAGCAGTCACAATATGAAGAAAAAATTGATACCCTTGAAAAGTCTCTTAATAAGTATAAGGATGAGCCTATGCAAGAATCAATCCCAGAAATCGAAGACAATGACGAAAGACTGATCTCTTATGAATTAACTATTAAGCAACTCAATGAAGAAATTGAAGGGCTTGAATTGAGTTTAGAGACGTTAAGCTCTCAACTCCAAGGTATTTCATTGAAAAATGAAGAATTAAACAATAATAATTTAAAAATTACTAAATCAATTGAAGAAAAATCAAAGTTGATTGAAGAATTAAATGCCAAAAATGCATTAATTGAAGAAGAAAACATTTCACTTAAGAATTCACATAAATTCCTTGATGAAGAAAATGCCCAACATATCGAACAATTAAATAATTTAAAAGATCAAATGGAAGATATTGATGCAAAGCATCTTAAGGAGCTTCAGGCATTGAAGTTTGAAATTGAAACGTTGAAAGCATCCTCATCTCTAGAGAAGAATAAAAGGAGAAAAAGCCTTGTTGATTTAAATACTTCACTGTTAGACAGTGATCCAATGGAAGCCTTCAATATAACAAGAGATATTAAATCTTCTCCTATTAAAGCAACCTTTGATATTCATGAAGATGTATCCTCTACTTCTACACCATCTAAAAGAAAACCTGGAAGACCAAGAAAAAATAAAACTGATATTGCACAAACTAAACTGGAATTTGCCCAGGAAAAGACCTCTGGAAAGTACTCAGCAACATCATCACCAAAGAAAACACCATTGACTAAATTAAATGATTCTGTTATGAATCGAAAGGAAATGCAATTAGAAGCCACTGAGGTCTTAGCAAAATTAAATGAGAAAAAGAGAAAATCATCATCGCCTTTAAAAATTAAAAAGAAATTGAGAAAGATTAGTCTTGGTGATACTTCTCTTGATGCCTTAGATTAAATCATATGTTCTGTACCTGGTTCTTTTGTAATTGATACTTTTTAAAATTTTAATTTTTTTTAAACTTTGATGAAATCAATACTGAGCACATTGTCGCTTAAAACTGCCGAAAGTGAGAGGGAGATTTAAATGTTTAATATATCAATATAATGTTCTGCCCATAAACAAAGACTTTCAATTCATATGGAAACGGTGTCAATTAGACGACGCACACTAACTGGTTGTGGTACATGTCGAAAGAGGAAGATCAAATGTGATGGAAAAAAGCCACAATGTCAAAGATGTCTGAAATCGCATTTAGAGTGTGAAGGATATGAAATTCAATTAAGATTTTGTTCACCATTTATTATTGATTCTGAAGGTTATATGGCCACCGCAAAGGAAGATAATAAACCTGACAATACTAAATATCAAAGAAGGTTTATTCCATTTATGACATTTCATAAAGATGATGAAATATATTATTCATTTCAAGATATGGATCCTGATTTAAATGATTTAGAAACAGTTGACGATAATATAAATGAAATGAAAAGAGGTCCATTTAGGGCAATTAGATTCAACGTTTCTAAAAATTCTCGAAAGTTACCTATAGTATCAAAGAAATTTCAATTACCACCGATTCAACAATTATCAAAGAAGATACCCTTATCACCAGCTTTAATTCTGGAACAGGAAAGCAGGAAATCAAATTTGCATGAGCAGATTATGGTAAACTCGCTTGCAACTTTACGTAGTTCTGCGCAAAAGCAAAAGAATCCAGATATAGTGACTCCAAGATCAGTTTGGATCCATCCAAGATTAAAAATCGATGCAATGTTAACTTATCAAACATTACATGGATCATGCGATATTATTACCAATGATTGGAAATTAGTTGAAACAACAGTTTTTAGTAATCTATCTAATACAACTGATGAATTGAAAAATAGGATTATTGATAAAATGTACTTAGATGATAATTTTATTGAATCACAAATTATTTTTAGATCAAATGAAATTATTAGAGCTTTAAGCAGTAATGGGGAGACAATTGTATCTGTTCAATCATTTACATCACTCTTGCGACTGCAAAGGGTTCAAGAATTGGTTAGACTATTTGTTAAATCTCAACCAAATATAATGTATTTGAGTTATAATGGATGTTTGTTCGATACAACAGTTATCCCATTCCTTTATAAAATAGTGGGTGAAATTCTTGTCCTTGATTCTTCTATCAGTATGAATAATGATGGTGATATTAATTTTAGAAACTATTGTGATATTATAAAAAGAACGTTTTGTATGATCGCGTTGTCTATTACTTCATTTTCTCAGTATAAATTATTATTCAGTGAACATGGCATTTATGAAGCTTCCCTTGGGTTTTTTAAATGTTTTATTGCTTTTAGAGAGATGTCATTGTTTTACTTAGCTAAATTGCTAAAACCATTAACCAAAGAGGGTAAGCTTCATGAAACATTGCGTAAGTTGATCAATGCTGGACTTTTAAAGGAGTTAGTTATTATTTTTATCTTAGCTCTTTATCAAGATTCATATGTTGATATTATTCATAATTATAAAATACTATACGGTGTATTACAGGAAATGAAAAATTTTTGTTCTACATTGAATTCAAAGGATGAGCAAATGGACGATATATGGTTATGGTTTAGATACTTGAACCTCTTTTATAAAACTTGCTCCACCATTGATTTGGATACTTATGTTATTGATGACGAGGGCTTTGAAGATCTTAAATCTGATTATAATTTAATTGACAAATTTGAATTTAATGATCATTTTAAAAAGAGTGAATATACTAGAATTAAAATCAGATCAATAATAAATAGTTGCAATGATTCTAATGCTACTAACCTCAAGGAAAGTGAAATTGAAACTGAGGCTGTAAAGGAAGAGGAAAAGGAAGAGGCTGATGCTGATGCTGATGCTGATGCTGATGCTGATGCTGATGCTGATGCTGATGAGGATGAGGATGAGGATGAGGATGAGGATGAAGATGAAGAAATTTCCGATTATAATAATGATCTTAGCTCATATATCCCAAGAAGACTTGCTACTAGACCCGAAATAGAAGATAAGCCACCTCGAACTTTTTCAATAAGTTTTAATTATAAAAATGATGAAGAAGAAGATGATGATGATGATAGTGAAGATTATTCTAGTGAAGAAGATACAGAACCCAAGCGTATTATTATAAACAAGCACATAGAAAGGAAATATTCCATTAGTAACGAAAACAATATAGGTAAAACAAAAGCATTGAATAGGCAATCTGAAAATATAAATGAAGAGAATGTTAAAAACATCAAAGCCGATGCTTTACCGTGTTTGACAAACCAATCTATGAAAATGACAAGAAATGGACTAGAAAGAATTTTTGATGAAAAGAAGAAGCTAATTGAGATATTTTCACCATCGCAAGCAGAATTTGGTCAGAATAAAGTTTCATCAGTCGAATTAAGTATTGGTATTCCACTTTCTTTATTAGAATTAATGGAAAGGACATTAAAATTAGCTGATCATAGGAATTGGTGTTTAAGAAATAAAAAGTTTTCCAGAAATTTTCCAAAATTCTGTTGTGACATTGAAGAAGAATTAATGAATTGGAAAATACCTTGGGATTTGTATGAAGAAGGAGTTAGAGATAAAAAAGGTGATTTAAAATTTCATAGTTTATTTCATAAAACTATTTATCATCTGATTATCACGTTTTACAATTCAATCTTATTATTCTTTTTAAGATTGATCAAGGATTTAGATCCAAGTTTATTACAAGATTATATTGTTTCTACAATTGAACATTTAGAAGAACTTCGGCTGTTAAGTTTAAAGGGTAGCTTTTTGAAGCATATGAAAATATCTCCTTGTTTTTGGTGTTTTTTCTTAGCTGGGTCTGATGCCATTGATATTTCATTACAAAGGAGGTTCGATGAATTAGGAAGAACTTGGTTTGCTGCTGGTAATAAATGGATTGGGAAACAAGCAATGTTGGAAATTTGGCGTGGTAGGAATGAAGATAACCCAGATGATGATGAAAAGGAAACTTCCTGGCTGGATATGATTAAAGGTTGGGAAATATCTGGTTATAATTAATATATCTACTTTCTTAAAAGAAACTTTCTTTGTACTGTAGTAAACCCTTTTTTTTAACAAAAAAGTACAATTAAATCCTGAGCGCTTTCGGAAAACAAATTGTTAAAAATGAAGGAAGCGGGGTTCGAACCCGCGCGGGAGATATCCCAGTAGATCTTAAGTCTACCGCCTTAGACCACTCGGCCATCCCTCCAATTGTTGAAAGATAAAACCTTTTTAATAACAATCGGTAACCACTAACATTTTTCTCTAACTAAATGAGAGGTATATTAAATTAAAAGAAATGATATGAATATTTTTAATTTATTGAAATAATATGTGAAAATAACAAATCCTGTATAAGATACATAAACCGTTAGATTATTAATATAAAATAATTCAAAGGACAAGAGTTTTCTAAACCCCTTTATACAATTATAATTATGTTTTAGATTTTAACATCAGTAATAGATAAGTCTGTTATCAATAGATATTGGCCTATCAATAATCCTGATAAACAACTTTTATCCGATAAGTTTTGCATAACAATAATCTTAATATGTTATTTATCTATCGATAATAAAATTATCACTTTCTAAAATAACTATTCTTAATTAATGTTGTTATCCATGACTAATACAATATTAGATTAATATTACGTTATTCAACAGAAAATGATTATAGTTATGCTGAGCATAATTATAAAAGATTAAGCATTAGTACATAAACTATTTATATTAATTCCAATATTATAGATTAAATAAAGATTTCCCTAATAAGGTGATAACCGTGTCAATGATATCTAATGATAACAGAAATAGGAAAGTCTAGTCTATGCTTATACTTTCCTAATTCTGCATTATCTGTCTTCTGTAATTAGGTAATCTGCCACATTTACAACATCAGGTAGCTTCCCTAATATATGTTACCATTCATATATATGCTTCAACACAATAGCATGAGTCTATTTTCAAATCCTACGCAGTTGTCTAACTATGATTTCATATTTCATAACAAGTGGCAGTTTGGCCGAGTGGTCTAAGGCGTCAGGTTAAGGTCCTGATCTCTTCGGAGGCGAGGGTTCGAACCCCTCAGCTGTCATATTTTTTTTGAATGTGTTCAAGTTCAGTAAGCCTATTTTTTTTATGAAAATATTTATTAATTAATATTAAAAATCTACAGTTTAATAGTGCTACATAAAGAGAAGTAACTATGGTCTTTCAAAATCTTTTTATGCTCTCTTATTTTCTTTGCGTCTTCAAAAAATAGGAAAGGCAGGTATAAAAAAAGTTTGGGATAGTTTAATAGAGTTTATAAAATAATACATTTTTTCTTACTCTTTTTTGTCTTTTGTTGTTGTGTTTTCTTTTGATTCGAAATAGAAGTAGGATTGTTAGCAACAGTGGAGGAATTCTTAGTATTACTTGAAATATTATTTTTTGCATAATTAATGCTATTATTTTGACCATTTTGCTGAGAATTTAATTTTACATTTGAATCAAGTGTCGATGAATTTAGTTCTCCTCGAGATGATTGAGTTTCCTCAGTTCGTAAATTAGTATTATTATCATTATTATTACTAATGATAGTAGCAGTATTTTCATTTTCAATTTGTTGTTGTTGATTAACTTCCTTTCTAATGATTTGTCTAACAATATCAATGAATGCATCATCAACATTCATTCTATACATTGCACTTGTTTCATAAAATGGGACTTTATTCCAAGTCTTTGAAACTTCAATACCATCGTCAGGTTCTAGCTGTCTTTCATCAGCTAAATCACATTTATTACCAATTAAAACCATCGGCACGCTATTTGTACCCTTAATACGAAAAATTTGTTCCTTTATTGCCAGCAATTCTTGTAAGGACTTTTTATCAGTGACAGAATAAACAAGTAAAAACCCTTGACCATTCTTAATATATAATTCTCTCATTGCAGTGAATTGTGCAACACCAGCAGTATCTAAAATTTCTAAATTGCATGCTCTACCATCAACTTCAACTTCCTTATTATAAGAATCTTCAATTGTTGGATCATATGCATCCATATAAACACCTTGAACAAATTGAACTGTTAAACATGATTTACCAACACCACCAGCACCTAACACAACTAATTTATAGTCTGATAAAATAGAATTAAACGTTAGTATTACATTATCTACTGTAAACCAATATTTCACTCCTCATCTATTAGTACCCATATGACGCTATTGAACACTTTACATACCTCTCATTGAATCTTTTTAATGTTTCCTATTTATTGTCAACAAAAATAAACAATTTTGATATGGGCAGAGTGGGAGAGAATGGTGAGAAAAATAAATGTGTATTTGAGATCTGAGATTCTCGAAATCAATGAAGTGGTTCATGACTTGGAATTCGAACATCGAAAAATTCTGCTGTTTTGAACATAATAAAGCAACTAAGAGTGTAAGAACTTTAGTAAAACTGTAATTAATGTTTATATATTGTACTACTGTACATAATTTATTTAAAAAAACAACAACACAAGCATCTCCCCTAAAACTACTTCCATAACATCTATCAACAGCATCTTCATTTAGTTTTCTTTTCAACCTCATCATAGGCAAGGAAAACAGAATCATCATCTAATTCTCTAGATGCAATGTCAGATGCCTTAAAGTCCATAAAGAAATGCTTTAAAACAATCTCAATAGCCCAAGCAGCAGCAAAATCAATTAAAATGGCTGAAGTTAATTTAAATTTAAATAAATCAGTCATTGGGACAAATTGCATTGCTTCATTTAATTCAGGAATAAGTTCTGTTGCACCGGAAATACATAAAAATGAAACACCTAAGATACCATAATACATACCTTTGTTTTCACTAATACCTTCTCTGAATGGTCTACCAATATAATTAACTGCAAAGGTACTCACTTGTTGTGATAATTGAATTAAGAACATTGCAGTATTTAATAATGATGGGGAAAAGGTTTTATCTAAATCAATTTGTGGTTCTCTTGGTTCTAAAATGTAGATTTCCCTTGTAAGGTAAATAAGAGTTGCCAAATGAACTGCAAATTGACCTAAGATTGATCCCATAATGTAAATATTGAAGATACCAGGTTGTGGTCTTTCCTTTGATAGCTTTTCAATTGCTTTACCTCTTGAAATGGACATAAAACAAATAGATAATAAAACACCAGAAACAGTTGCCTGTGCATCACCGAACTTGATACCAGCCAAGTACAAAACTGATAATGAATAAGCAGAAATTAAACAATTCAACGCTAAAATCTTGTACATTTGAATGGTAGAAACCAACGCACATCTACCTTGGCGAATAACATTAACAACAGCAGAGACATTAGACAACTTAGAAGTAAATGGTGCAGCCACAGATGCATCACCAAGTTTTAAAACTGGCGTTTCTTCGTCTTCTTGCTGTTCTTGTAAATTAGCAAATAATGATTCAGCCATACTACTAACATTTTGCTTGGCATTTTCACCACCAGTGTTATTAGTTTGTTGAGGAATCGGTTGCTTATTAGCTTCATTGACCCTTTTAACTAACTCTTCGGTAATTTCAGTACCCTTAGCTTCAATTGCCTTCAAGTAATGAGGATTCAATGGTCCTGGTGGATACAAATGAGCAATCTGCAATGGAAGCTTTGGAGATGGTTGATTCCATCTCTTCATTAAGTCACATTGCTTTTCATACATTCTTTGATAATTTTCAATTTTCTTATTTTCTTGCATTTGTTTCAAGGATTCTTCAGTACCATTTAAAAGAGCAATACCAATATCAGCTTGTTTCAAAGCACCAACATCATTGGTACCATCACCACACATCAAGGTGTTATAACCAAGTGACTTATAAGTATTTAAGACAAGTTCCTTTTGAATTGGAGAAACTCTTGAATAAATCCAAGTGTGTCTGATTAATTGGTCTAGTTGCTTATGCCCATCGAGTGCAGTAAGAGCATGACCAGTAATACAGAGGTCATTCTTCTTTAAGAATTCAGTATCAAACATTTCAGAAACATCAAACGGAATAATTTTGGTTTCTTGAACATTTCTCCATTCTATTTCATTTGAACCAGCATGTTTATCCAAAATCAAAACATCCTTTGTAATAATACCAACTTCTTTAGCAACATGACAAGCAGTTAATGGATTATCACCAGTAATCATAACACATCTATGGGAAGACTGGTTTAGCATTTGAATAGTATCAACAGCATCAGATTTCATAGGACAATGGAAAACAATAAAACCACCAAAGATCAAATCAGATTCAATATGCTTTCTTTCAAACTTATCAATAACCTTTTCATTATCCAAATATTTGTAAGCAAGGGCCAAAACTCTTGAGCCAGATCTAGTGAAAAATTTATAAGTTTCTTCGTAGTCAGGAGGTAAATGAGCCAATCTTTCAGAAATAGTTTCAGGGGCACCTTTAACACCGACAAGAATTTTACCATTAACCTTTGAAATAACAGAAGATCTCTTTAAAGCAGAAGAAAATTGGAATCTTTTCAAGATTTCAATTTTTCTACTATGACCTTCAACAACATTTTTAGCCTTATCAGCTAATTTCCAACCAGAAACCTTTACGGTTTCCTTTTCCATTGGATCACCAACAACTTCGCCATCGTCTAATCTAACTAAGGCATGAACAGAACCTAATAAATCAATTGTAACAGCAGGGACGTTAGAATCACCACATTTAGCTAATTTTGATTTATCATTAGAGTTAAAACCAGCTAAACCTTCAAAGTATAAATCTTCAGCAGTCAAGGTACCGGTTTTATCAAAACAGCAAACATCAACTCTACCAGCAACAGGAATTCTGAATGGTTCAGTACAATAAACGTAATGCTTAGCTAATGCAGCAAGGGATTGATTAACAGCCATTGTCAATTCCATTGGTAATTCAGGTGGGACGACAGAAGTAAGGACAATGATACAATCGAGGATTAACTTAGATTGAACTCTACCCATTTTAGTACCTTCAATCCAAACGTATCTAGCAGCAATGATAGCAAATACTAGGAGGAAAAGAATAAAGAAAAAAGCTTCTTGATTAGCAACGGACATCCTTTCACTAGAGAAAATCATGACTCTAACAAGGGAACCTTGAGTAGTTTCAAATCCAGTTTTGGTAACAAGTGCTAATGCACCATGATCAGGAGCCAATTGGATATGAGAATTTTCAGGAGCAGTAACTTGTAAACAAGAAGTACCACCATGTAAGAGGGAACCCTTATCTAAGGTATCTGGTTCATACTTTGAATCACCTTCTCTATTTTCAATTGATTCTTTTAATAAGGGTGTTGATTCACCAGATAACATAGCTTCATTAACAATACAGGAACCTTGAAGTAATAATAAATCACAAGGGATTGATAAATCATCATGAGGAGTTCTAACAATGGAAACAATATCACCAGGTAATAAATCATCAGTTTGAATTTCAACCCATTCCTTATTTCTAAAGACCCAAATATCATAAGGTTTAATACCCATACTTTGGAATTCAGTCATAGTGGATTTTCTTTGGAAAACAGTAGTTGCTTCAAATGAGAGTAACATAAATAATGAAAAGAATGCTAAATACCACATTTCATCCATTAACCAAAGAGAAATGGAGAATAATTGAAAAACGAAGAAAGGAGCAAGCATATGTTCAACAAATAATTCCATAAAAGTTGGAATTGGGATATCAAATACATTCTTACCATAATGCTTAACTAGATCAGGAATTTTAAAATCATTTAAACCAGTCAAAGATTTTAAATTTTTTATAGTTAACTTTTCATCATCAACAAAGAACAGTGGTGGAGAAAATTTTTGATCCTCTTTATTCCATAAGTACTTTCTTTTTTGATATTTGAAAGATAATTGAGAGCCTGTAATTTCAAGGGGAGATATTTCACTTAAACCAAAAGAAGGTTTTGCTTTCATCAAGATATGAGTCGCAATTTTCAAATTGTTAACCTTTTTATATTGGAAAATAACCTTCATATCTAAATTCCATCTTGGTAAAAGCCAAATTATGGCGTGAGTTGCAACGAGTAATAGTGTATAAATGAATACCCATTCTCTACCACCGAATAATTCATCATATTTAGATAAATAAATATAAAAATAAGCTGGATAAATGAAGACGAAGGGAAAGACATAGGGTCTTTGCCACAAATGTCTTGGAACCAAAAGCTCGGAAGCTTCAATGGTTTCACTATTGACGTATTTTTGTGCCATCGTTAAAGAAACGTGTGTACTTTTAGAGTGGCAAAAAAAATGACGGACACCATCTTCCTTTCAACGTTAGGAAAAGATTCTGAAAGAGGAAAAAAAAACGGTGGATTCCATTCACAAAAAATAGAAAAAGGGTGGAATTTATTTGAATAGAAGGGGTCAGGATATATATGAGGGTTGTACTGGACCTGCAATAGGTATGGAATATATCATTGTACAAGGTGAAGCTTTTTTTTTGGAGACAAATTGAACATTTTGAAGGTTTAATTTATTTATTAGTGATTTTTAATTGAAAAGTTTCAAAAGACCGACGATTATATAATATTCAACGTTAGTAGCTGTGATTTAACTCTTTTCACTGAATGTCCCAACACATTGTGGAACGTCATGTATTAAAGTGTGTGAGGAAATGCTGTCTTTAAATGCTCATGCAATTCGTTACTGAAGAAGTTAAAGTGGAGGCTAACAAATAACGTTGCTTACTTCAAAAATGTGCTTGAATAACTCAAGGGAGTAACCAAAAACCCTAGCATTTATTAATGCATCTTCTTTTTGGAGTTTTTAGAAGTTCAACCTTTAATACGAACTACAGATTTTTTTAACACAAGAAAAAAACAAGAAAGAATTTAGAACCAAAGGTTGTTATTTGAAACATGGTTGAATGACATGAAAAGTTAACAAAAAGGAATGTTAGCCATTTCTTCTACATTTGGAGTAAAGGTAAAACAAAGGAAAACAAAGAAAGACTTGCCTAATTAAGTAACCAAAGGACAATATGTGATGCATTTTGCTCATGAACTCTTTCCAAACGAATATGTAACGATAATTTAAACTAATTGACGATTAATATTAAGCCCACCATCCCTTTAACAATATGGCATCCAATTTTATTAAGTTACCCTTTAGATGGAATAGGTACCATTTTAGTTCTTTAGTTAGTTGCATAGATTAAGAATGAGTTTTAAATTAATACTTGTATTAGTTAGCTATATTATTTTAGTTAAGGCAAGCTATATGAAAATGGATTTAACACCAAATAAGATTGAAAAAGTTGAAAGAAGTGTTTTTGTTAAGAGAGACGACGGAGTTCTACAAGTATCATTGGATCCAACTATTATTAATTATGAAATCGAGTTAAAAATTGGTTCTTCAATGTCACCAATTCATGCATTAATTGATACAGGTTCATCGGATCTAGTTATAATGGATTCGAGTAATTATGATTGCGACGGTACAGAGATCAATTTTACAAAACCAGAACTTCGATGGTTAGGTTCCAGCAAACCACCAATTGAATCAGCAACAAAAGTTTCACCTGCTTTTTCATCAGTATCAAGTTCAAATACTCAACAATCGTTCAACATTACGGCAATTGCATCTAACGTGAAACAATATTTACTTAAAGCCATTGAAAACACCTCAACAGCTGAAAAGATTAATACTGATTTTAATGAGTTAAATGTTCACCCATCAAGTTATAATATTTTTAATTGTAAATATACAGGTAAGTTCAATTCTAGTGAATCAAATACAATTGAAGATCTAGAGTTACCATTTGTTACAATTTACCTTGATGAAACTTTTGCTAATGGTAGTTATGTTAAGGATAACGTATTGTTAAATGGCTTAGAACTGAAAGGATTACAATTTGGGTTGGCAACATCTTCAAGTTTTTTTTCAACTTCAATCCTTGGATTAGGATTTCAATCACTAGAAGCAGGCTATAATTATGGATTAAATCAGTATCCAAATTTACCACAATTATTAAAAGATCAAGGACACATTGAAGTTGTTTCATATTCTCTTGATTTAAATAATGAATCTCCAATAATTATATTTGGTGGAGTCGATTTAAAAAGAGCTAAAAATGAAACAATATTTAAGCTGCCAATATTAAGTGGATTACCAATTGGAGAGTTCGGAGTTATTGGTGATTTAATGGAGGTGACATTAAATTCTTTTGGATTAGAAAGTGGTAATCCCATGCTAAGTGGATCATTAAGAGCTTTATTTGATACAGGTACAACAACTTCAATTTTTAATGAGCAAATGGTTAACAGTATTCTAAATTCTTATTCATTTGAAAGAATTAGTGATGACATTTATATTATTGAAAAGAAACAAATCGAAGGAGAATCACTTTATTTAAATTTTCAGGGTGTTGAAATTGGGATTAAATTAACGGATTTCTTTAATAGGATTGACTTCAATAATGGTACACTCAGTGACTATTATAAATTTGACGTTTACGGTAAAAATATTGAACTTGGTGATAATATTGTGATTGGTAAAGATATAATGAAGCATATGTATATTGTTGTTGATATGGAAAGGAAGGAAATTGGAATCTCTGAATTAGAAACAAATATCACTGAAAGTGAAATACAGCCAATTACAAACAATACAATTGAAGGTATTGTGAAAGCGCCATTTTATGATACTAAATATAATATCAATAATGGTGGATTAAAATGGAATAGAGAAGCCAATGCACAAAGCGGGTGGCAATGGTTACTAAATTATATAAAATAAGAATTTGTGTATAACCTCAAGCATTTGATTCTTGTAAGATATTGAATACTTCAAGAATTTCATTTGGAGAACGACCTCTAACTAATTCTGCAACAAATTTACAACTTGTTTGCAAAAGAGGTTTAATATTAAGATAATTAGCAGCCATTATAATTTCTTGAACAGTTTTCGAATCAGTATTTAAAAAATTTCTTTCCCAGGCATCCAATGGTACAGCTTTCAAGTCATCATCATCAAAGTCATCATCATCATCATCATCATCCTCTATATTATTATTATATGTACCATTTGTACCATTATTAGAATTTGAATCTTGATTATTATCTGGTTTTATATCATCTTTATGAAGATCATAGTAATGCTGACACCAATCGAGCACCTTTTCAAGAATAGGAGCTGACACTTCTTGAATTGGTATTTCATAAACCTTGGAATTTAGTTCTTCACCTTCATCATCTGATTCATCATCATCATCAGCAGCAAGGTTTTTAATTAAATTGTTAATGTAAATAGAAACACCAATAACGTTCACGTCAACAGGGAAATGCTTATCGTCTGCAATAAGCTCAACTTGCCTCATTATTTCCTTCTTAATAAAGGGTCAATTGTTAATTATAAGAGAGGAAAAACAAAAGATAGGAGAAGAAAGTTAAGAAGTTGATTTATGTAATACAGAGACTGAAAAATGTACTTTTAAGTAAATATTGAAAAATTAATTACAACTAACTAATGTATGTGATATAGCCGGAATATGTGTTAAAAGGAGCATATACTGATTATTTCATGCCATTAAGAATGAAAATGCCATCAAACAGCCAAATTGCCCTCTTTCCTTTTCCTGGTGTTACATAAACTTACATAATCACGCATGCATCTGCACTAAGAGAACGCACAGGGCACTTATATAGTTATGCTACTTCTGATGAGCACATCAGGGAGGACCACGTGACCTCTCGTCATACTGGGGAAATAAAATGAATGTGGCACATCGGGGTTCGGAGTAGGTCTTCGCTATTATCTAGATGGTGTGTAATGTGTGAATCTGTGTTCTTAATAGGATTAGGAAATAGAATGATAAAGGAGAGGGTTTAGAATTGCCAAATTGTCAGCAAAATATATCATTTGAAGAACAATAATAAATTACCTTCTTTCTTTCCTTTTTCATTTATATAGATCTTTTGCTTTTTATAGAATACTCCTTAAGGACATTATAGTATAATTATATTAATAATAATACTATTAATTGAAATGTCTAGTAAGAATAATAGCAATAATATTACTTGTACCAATAATGAATTACTTGCTTATATTAATAGAAAACAAGATCAAGGAAGGAATACTCCGTTAAGGATATCTCCAATAAGAACATCCGAATCATCAATACGTTCAAGTGAAGACGAAGAGGATGAAGGTGAAGAAGAAGAAGAAGAAAGGGAAAGTGATATTATTATCAATTCTAATAATGAATACATTTACGATTCAAATAATAAACAGGAAAATATACCAACAAATTCAACAAAAATTAATAAGAAAAACAAACAAAAGAATTCAGAAGCAAGTGCTAGGTTTAGACAAAAGAGAAGGTTAAGGCAACAAAGGATATTAAATGCAATTGAAATTGAAAATACTAAAATTGAAGAATTCCGAATCAAAATGAAAAAACTTCAAGTTGAAAATGATCTCTTGAAAAAGATGGTACTTGGTCCAACTTCTCCGAGGATATCGGAATCATCTTTATCATCATCAAATTACAGAAATGATTTCATTTTAGATGAAGATATTGGTAAAAGTATTGGGAATGTGTCAAATTATGAATTACTGAAACGTCTTCAAAGAGATTAGCTTATACATTGGATGTTAGATTTTGCAGATGGATCAAATGATTTTTCTATAAAATATGTGGGAATCAATATTTGACTCTGTAAATTTAAGAGGTAGATTTATTAGAAAAGACTTCACCTGTACACTGAATTAGAAACAAGTCCGATCATTTCATTATCCATTTTCGGTGATTAGAAGGAAAGGAGCCTTGTTAATTTCTCTTTTTCTTTTATCTTCCTTTTTTGATTGATAATGTTCATACTTATACATACTTATACATACCTATACATTACTTTCTAGTATTTGATACCTTTGGTTGGAAAGTTACTTTATGAATCGCTAATACCATCCATAATACTGCTCCGATTACATACTATATAAAACAGTACACTGCGCTGAGCAGAATATATACTTTGCAATAAGACCAACATTAGAATATCTTGCATTTATCTCTTGAAAACTTTTTCTTTTAAATTGAAAAGACTATTATCATTTTACTTTTTTCTTATCTAACACATTCATTTATTTATATAAATACAAGTTTCCATTATGGTTAGTTACATGCCATTAATGATACTACCCCTTTCAGCATCCTTAAATTCTCAAATTTAAAGTTTTAAGTTGCTGAAAAAATTTCAATTCGATATCTAACAATAAATAGCAATATAGATCCAAAATAAAATTCTAAATAACATTCTAAGTAAAAATCAAAATAAACACAAATAAAATCAATAATAAGGGTTATAGAAAAGAGAAGTGAATCAACAAAAACCACTCAAAAAATATTTTCTTCAAAGAAAACCTTAAGCTCCAACCCAAAAGAAAATCCTTTTTTAAGTTTCAATCTCTTTAACCCTTTAAAGTAAAAGAACATATAATTAATTAATAAGTAAAGGACCAGTAATTACAGTAAGCCTAAAACAATTTTTTTTAATCTTGAGAAATTGGTTCAACATTCCAAATGTTTTCTGCGTAATCCTTAATACATCTATCGGATGAAAAGAATCCCATATTAGCAACAGATAAAATACTCTTTTTAGTCCAAGTAGTTTGATCATTGAATTCCTTATCAATTGTTGCTTGTGCTTCTAAATAACTTTCAAAATCGTCAGAGACAAGATAATGGTCTCCATGAATTCTGACGTTATCAACTAAATCTCTAAATTCATTATAATCACCAAAAATACCTCTTTCTAATGATTGGAAAACCAAATTTAATGAATCTGGAATATTAAATCTACCAACTTGATGTTCATAACGTAAATCTTCAATATCTTCAGCGAGATTACCGAATAAAAAGATATTATCTTCGCCAACTTCTCTAGTAATTTCAACATTGGCACCATCAACAGTACCAATAATTAATCCACCGTTGAGAACAAATTTCATGTTACTTGTACCGGAAGCTTCAGTACCAGCAGTTGAAATATGTTCAGAGATATCACTGGCTGGACAAATAATTTCTGCTTTAGAAACATTGTAATCTGGAATGAAAACAACCTTTAATAAATCACCAATTTCTGGATCATTATTAACGATATCTCCAACAGCATTGACTAATTTGATAATCTTCTTAGCTGCATAGTAACCAGGTGCTGCTTTACCACCAATAATAACAACCTTTGGTAACCATTTAGATCTTTCTTCAATTGGTGTATCTTTAATTTGCAGATATCTCCAAATAACACCAAAGATATTTAGTTGTTGACGTTTATATTCATGAATACGTTTAACTTGAATATCAAATAAATTAGCTGGATTGACTTCAATACCAGTTAATTTCTTAATTAATGAAGTCAATCTCTTCTTATTGTGTAATTTAGTTGTCGCCCAAGCATGCTGAAATTCAGAATCATCAACAAATGCTTCTAACTTCTTTAATTCTGATGGATGAGTAAGGAAACTTTCTGAACCTAATTTTGAGGCAATTAATTCAGTTAATTTCGGATTTGCTTGCTTTAACCATCTTCTTGGCGTAATACCATTTGTAACATTGGTGAACTTTTCTTCACCATAAATCTGAACAAAGTCCTTAAAAATAGTAGTTTTAATTAATTGAGAATGTAATTCAGCAACACCATTGACCTTATGAGAACCAACAATAGCCAGATTAGCCATTCTAATATTCTTTGGAGATGATTCTTCAATAAGAGAAACACGACTCAGTAAAGCTCTATCTCTAGGGAAATGTGATTCAACCATTTTCAAAAAGTGTGAATTAATATCATAAATAATTTGTAAATGTCTTGGTAATAAATTACCAAACAAATCAACAGGCCACTTTTCTAATGCTTCTTGCATAACAGTATGATTAGTATAACCAAATGTACGAGTAACAATATCCCAAGCTTCTTCCCATTCCAAATGTTCCAAATCAACTAAAATTCTTTGTAATTCAACAACAGCTAAAGTTGGATGAGTATCATTCAATTGAATGGCAACACAATCAGGAAATTCATTCCATGGTTTCTTTTCCTTTAAGAATCTTCTAACAATATCATGAAGAGAGGCTGCAACCCAAAAGTATTGTTGTTTCAATCTCAATTCCTTACCTTGATAGAAATTATCATTTGGATATAAAACGGCAGTAATTGATTCAGCTCTTTGTTGTTGAGAAACTGAATTGGAATAATCACCTTCATTAAATTTAGCAAAATCAAATTCTCTTGTTGGTTGAGAAGACCACAATCTCAAATTATTAACATTTTTAGTGGCAAACCCAGGAATTGGGAAATCATAAGCGACAGCTAAAACCCTTTCACTTGCAGACCATTGTTTAACTTCCTTACCAGTTTTGGTGTCAAAAACAGTTTCAACTGCACCATAGAAATGAACAGGAATTTGAATTTCTAATCTTGGGATTTCCCATGGATTACCATATTTTAACCAATAATCAGGTGATTCAACTTGATAACCATCAAGAATTTGTTGGGCGAAGATACCATAATTGTATCTTAAACCATAACCCCAACCAGGATAATTACCAGAAGATAAAGAATCAATAAAACAGGCAGCCAACCTACCTAAACCACCATTACCTAAACCTGCATCAGGTTCAATTTCAATAACATCTTCTAAGTTAAAACCTAATTGATCAATACTCTTAGTACACAGTTCCTTGACGTTTAAATTGATCATTGCATTATCAAGAGCTCTACCCATTAAGAATTCCAAGGAGAGATAATAGATACGTTTATTACCCTTCAAAGTTTGTAGTTGTTGAGTTTCGTTCCATTGTAAAATCAATTGATCACGTAATGTGTTTGAAAGAGCTTGATAAGCAGCTAAATCATCACAATTGTACATTGATCTAGCCAATGTAGTTTCGACATGATTAATAAATCTAGCTTCGAGCTTTTCACTAGAATCGAAGCCTTGAACAGCATTCTTTTCCCAAACTTCACGACATCTAGCAGGAATCATTGCATCAATGGATTTAATCTCCGTTGGTGTGAAACCTGTCATAGTTCTCCTGTGGGTTCTACGAGGAGTATCGGAAGAGGTGAAGTCAGCTCCTGGTGGTGGCACTTTGATCATTATTACTAGTACTTACTTTAATTGAGTGAACAAGCTAAAGAACAAGTGTATTTAAAAGGGGGGGGGGGAGCCATATTTTTTAAATACACAAAGACTGTGGGAATTATGGGGTGTTAAATTATCAATCTTATTGTTAACTATGCGACACCTGATGATAAAGAAAAAAAAATGCGGGGCACGTGATTTTAAGATAATCGACCATTCAAATAATCGACAAACTATCGACATGTAATGCTTGTAGGCCCTCACCATCATAGGAGGTTAATGGTGACACTTCGATCATACCTTTAACTGTCAAGCCGGACTCAATGGCCCATTTTGTAGATCTTTTTAAACAATCTAAGCGACACGTTTCAGGGCAATCTGATTTCGAACCTGGTGCATTCTTCAAAGGAGAGAACTCATCACTTCTGAGGACTTCTAAACATCCGAATCTACTCAATTCAACATCAGGAAACACATCAAAGATAAATTGTTCCATTTTAATACCGTTGTTCTCAATTGGTTTAACAAATTCATCAGTTTTTAAATCAATGCATGCAACTTTCTTTTTAGCAATATGATAAGGCAAGTGGACCCTTGAAGAAATCCATTTAGGAACCCTTTCTCTTAGGAACTGAACATTGTAGTAATGATTAACGATATTAGCAGCACGTAATTTTAATAAAGAATCATCTAAATCATCTTTGGCTTCGCTTAATTCTTTTGAAATTTCACTGTATTCAATAACACAAGGAGTGTTAGAATCTTCATTGAGAACGATTAATCCAACACTTTCATTTGGTTGTTCCTTTCTAACAACTTTAGTGGCAATATCAAAGTTATTTAATGCTGCATAGCCAACGAATGTTGGATCACCAACTTTAACAAGGATATTATCAACACAATACATATGAATATGTTCAATACCTCTCTTTTCCAAATCTTGAAGAATTTGATTATCATAAAGCGCCTTATAAAGACCACCATTACCATCAGGACTTTGAACAAGGGAAGCCTTATCTTCACCAAGCAATAACTTTTCACCAGCTAAATCAACAGCAGGAAGAGTACCCTGATTGAAAAAGGTTATTTTGGAACTTGACCATCCAAAATAATTGTTTGATTTAAAGAAATTTTCCGTTGGTTCTCTAGTTGGACCTGAAGTCATAATATAAATATGGATTGAACCATTAGCCAATTTTTCTAATTTTTGAATTCTTTCAATTTGTAGTTGGAAAAGTGATTTATGAGAAGGCAATCCAACATCATAACAACCCTTTGGTGCATTTGATCCCAATCTAGTACCTTGACCACCAGCCATTAAAATGACACCAACTTTATTTTTGTTAATTAAATCTAAACCAGTGGCATTCCATAATTTTAAATCACTTGGAGAACAGGTTAATGTTGATTGAAAGGATGTAGCAGGCAAGGAGTTAAAATTTTTGGATTTTGACATATTTTTAGAGAATTCAATTGCATCTGAAACATCATTAAGGAAGAGAGCTGGATCACCAAAGGATTCTAGCTGATCAATGAATTGCTTTTGTTTTTCATGTGATAATTGATCCCAGTACTTGAACAAATGCTCTTGTCCTGCTTTTTCGTAAGCGTGTTTAATAGACATGAAGTTAACAACGAAAATGAAGTTGCAAATGAACAAGGAGTATGAAATAGGGAGTACTTCAAACGGGTAAGAAGAATTCTGAAAAGGCGCAGGAGGCAGACACGAAAAAAAAAAAATTCAAATGTCTCTTTATAAAACGACTTTTGTTTTATTATATATAACTCCCCACTGAAGGTAGGTAGCAGCTATCGATTGTATTTACTTGAGAAAAGATGTTGGAACCCAATCCTAGAGTAAAGTAAAATAAAAATGGTTCCCCTTTCTTTTTTGCTTAAGCCTAACCATGCATGTAATAGCAATAAACCTCCCCAAAACACGATCAATGAAAACGTCATAACAATATTTACCGAATTGCAAACAAATAACAATAAACGGCATAGGAGTTATACATAGGATTAAGGTACACCCTATTTTAAGGCCCCCTGGCACCTAACTTCCAGAGGTCTATAACTTACGCCAAGAAGTCATTAACACTTAATTCAAAAGTTTATATCTACGTTTTTAAAGTGACGAGAGTACGTTTAACTTGCATATCTTTGAGCTCAATTGTGCCTCTCCAAGTTAGTGATATTTGCTTGTTTGCGTAACAAACATCACTGAGACATTTTTGGGAGGTCATCTTGCCGAAGGAAGCCTCCCAAGCTTCAAATAAATATGCTTAGGGTTTTTTATACTACAATGGTATTTAATATTGAATTCTATTGGATAGGAAAAAAGGTATAAATAAGCAAGATGGCGTTCCATCTCAACACCTTCATTGACTCTTCGTAGTAAGTAGGAAATTCAGAAGAAATGAAATTATTAAGTTTTCTTTCACTTGCCGGTTTATCAATTGCTCATGGTGTAACAGCTATCGCTTCAGGTACAGGTTGTACCATTGCACCACAAGCAACAAATGCTCTAGCTGATGGGTTTAGAGTTAGGTTATACGACTATCCATTCTGGAATTGGATTCCATTCGATAATGATAATTGGGTTGCCAATTCCTATACTACAAAGAGAGTTTATTCAACCGTCTATGGAGTCACTGAGCCAAATTTTGAATTCAACCTTGATTTACGTAAAGCCTTAAAAACTCAACTATTTGGTGTTGAAATTAATTATAATCATTTTCTCGCAGAATATGTGGGTTATTTCCTTGCAAGAGATGATGGTATGCATACACTTGCTGTTGGTAATTTAGATGATGGTGCAATGATTTGGTTTGGTACCGAAACTGCATTTGCTTGTTGTGATCCACAAAGTAATATTCCTGGTAATTCTGCTTCTAATTATTTAATGCGTGCCACTAATAAATGGGGGTTGCATGATAAGAACAGGGAAGTTGGATTTGTTTTCCTTGAAGCTGGAATTTATTATCCAGTTAGAATTGTTTACATGAACGTTGGTGAAAATGCTGCATTTGAATTGACTATTACAACACCAAGTGGTGCTGTCTTAGAAAATTTTGATGGTTTCATTTTCAATACCGATTCCCTTCAACATGGTATTTGCCACAGCCAAGTAGCATCATGGGATTTTGATATTGTTGAAACTAGAACTACAAGTTCTGGTACAACTGCAGCTACATTATTCAGTGCTAAAACTGGTGTTGCCAATGGTGAAGGTACTACCTGGTATGAAGAAATTGATGTTTTACCAACATCACCATAACATTATATATAAAACCCTTTTTGCAATTGATATCTATAAGGTGTCCAAGTATGTAATTAAAGGATGTTACACATTTTTGATGTTGTGCTTACTGAATTGCTGAGCAACCCTTTTGTTTTTTTTTTCGCGAATTGTACTTTTTTCTTTTTCACGCCCTTTTCGCGGATTCCACAGTCTTTTAAATTGGAAATTCTGCAAGTTTTTTTTTCAGGACCACAAATGAAAATAGACAACAACTTTCACTTTTTTCATTATTCAAAATAACATATTATATTAATTTTTATTAACTAGCTTTTATAGTATTAATTGTCATTCCAAAGGTAATTTATCATCTATAATACTAATATTATGAGCGTATGTACCTGAATTCTTCGGTTTTGAAGCATTTCATTTCCGAACCATCCCCCAACTTCAATTTTATATATCTTATCATTGGACAATGTTTTAGAGAATACAACTTATTTTATTTGTCTTACTTGTTGGGTGTAATTTATTCCAATTATAGACTGTACCATATACTAACATCATATATACATATATATGTTTATTAGCAACCGCAACAGCAGCAAACACAGCAACAAACACAACAACAACAAACGTTTGAAGAATTTAGGTTGGTTGTTGTTGGACCACCAGTTGTTGGTAAATCGGCGTTAACAATTAGATTAACACAATCTGAATTTGCTAATGAATATGATCCTACAATTGAAGATTCTTATAGATATTATTGTGATATTGATGGTGTTAAATCTTCTTTGGATATCTTAGATACTGCAGGCCAAGAAGAATATTCTTCAATGAGAGATATGTATATGAAAACTGGTGAAGGGTTTTTATTAGTCTTTTCATTGACCGACCGTCAATCATTTGATGAAATTTCATCTTTTTATAATCAAATTAATCGTGTTAAAGGTGAAACTGTTGATTTTGTACCAATGGTTTTAGTTGGTAATAAATGTGATTTAGTTGATGAAAGACAAGTTTCTCAACAAGAGGCAATTAATCTTGCAAAGAGTTTTAATTCCGCTTATATTGAAACAAGTGCTAAATCAGGTGCTAATGTTACCAATGCATTTCATAATGTTGTTAAAATGATCATTGGTAACAATTTTATTGGTGTTGGTTTACAATCGACTCTTTATCCGTCAGAAGCTGAAGAATTAGAAGCTCAAAAAATTAATGCAGCAGGTAGTAGGGGTAACACAAAAATTACTTCAGCTTCATCACCAAATGGTTTTAGCCCTGATAATATAACATCAAACAATGCAAGTCAATCATCAAACAATAGTATTAAAGCAAATCAAGCTTTAGCTAATTCAAATGCTCATAATGATGGTAAATATCAATCGAATTCGGCAAATAATGCTAATTCAACAAAAAGACAAACCCAAAGTAAGGAATCCACTGGTGGATGCTGTATTATTATGTAAATATAATACAAATAAAATAACAACAAAGAAAAGTCAATCACAAAAATATTCTCTAATAGTTTTTTTTATTATATTAGAAAGAGAGAAAAAAGGTTATCTTACTAGCTTTTAAACCATGTCATGCAAAACTTTAACTTTACTGTTATTATTGGCATCTAAGGCTTTGAATTATTTTTTCTTTTTCACTTTGTTTTCACTCTTCCAATTGTCGCCTTTTTTTATTTTGATTTACAATTTCAGCCATGAAACAAAGAAACATTTCACAGAAATTATTATTTTTTTTATCAATTAACCAACTGAAAACAAATAAATAGGCACCTTTGTTCCAATTTACTTTATCTCGTTTGATTACTATTAGTGTTATCATTCACGCTCCCCTTTCTTCTTCTTCTACATTGCTTACTCCTTTATCTACTTTCAATATCTCAAATGACTCTTTTATCTTTTTTATCTTTTTTTACTCCAGGTTTTTTATCCATTTATATCTTCTTATATCTCTCTATCTTATTATTGTAATGAATTCAAATAAGAAGTTAAAAAAGTTACCCATTATCGAATAAACTAGGTCCATTTTTTTTACAAAAAGTATTAATTTTCGTTCTTATGAACAAAATTGAATAATAGATAAGTTATATAGGTAATTGTATAATAATAAATCAGGGATAAATCAAAAGTAACTGAGGAAAAAAATAAAAGGAAAAGCCCCCTTTCTTTCTTATTTAAATAGTAGTTGTATCAACCTTGTTTCTTGTAAAGGTTTCAGCACCAGAAACGGCATTAATTGCTTCATTCTTTAATTGTTCACCAAGAGCATTAAAATCAACTTCATTAACATCTTCTTGAGTACTAGGAACAACAGGCTTATTGACCTTTTTCAATTCAGATTCAACATGAGTAGAAGCACCGGTATTAGAAACTGGTGCCTCCTTAACTGTTGAGCCGGCAGTTCTAACAGGTAATTTGGATTCAACTAAGTTTAATAATGGAGAAGCAATTTCTCTAGCTTTCTTTAATTGAGGACCAAGTTTAACTTCAACAGTTTTGACACCTTCATCAACCTTAGATTTCGCAATAGCAGTGTATTTTTCAACATTTGAATCAATGACCTTTTTATTAGAAAGGTAGAGAGGTGGTAAAGTAAATGATAAAATAGTACCGAAAAATGCCAAAGTCCAAAGTGAGAACCAACCTGTAATTAAATAAAGAACATAAGAAACAATTGCAGCTTTAAATGACTTTTCAACATCTTTGATAAGGATCAAAGCCAATAATTTAGTTTCTAATTTCTTAAAAACAGTTGCAAAGTGTGGTGCATATTCAACAACGAAATCACCAATATTAATTTTTTGAATATATTTTTCACCATAAGTGGAAATAATGGACTTACCGGTGACAAGTTTAGAACCATATTCAACAATAGATCCCAAGGCAAAAACCAATGTACTAATATAGAAGATCAATGAAGTAACATTAACATATTTTAATAAGAGAAGGGAGGTGATAATTGATCCGAAGGCAATACCTGATTTTTTAGGATTGGTCCATTGAACAAGAGCATTGGAACCTTTGGTCATACAAGAACCACCACAACAAACGCTAGCCTTAACTGGATTAGTAGACATCGTATTTAATATATTTATTTAGATATACGTGTTAATAGAAAGGAGTGGTGGCAAACTGATAAAAAAAATTTAAAATTAAAAAAATGGCGCCTTTAAAATTTTCGTCAAAGGACATAAAAATTTTATTCATATTTTATAGTGGAAGTATTACGTAATAAATGCTAAATAGAGTGATATTGACAGCAAAGAGGGCCATAGGGGACTCTAGATTACTCAAGTGGTCACTACCGGAGGGTTACATACAGGAAATACCGAAACCGGAGGATGAAATTGTCATTTCAATGTCCTCCGGGGTTGATTCAAGTGTTTGTGCATTAATGTATAAAAAGAAATATAAAAATGTTAGAGGTATTTTTATGGCTAATTGGTCTTCTGATAAGTTTATTAATGCTAATTCCAAATGTACAGTTGATGAAGATTGGAATCAAGTTCAAGAAATTTGTAAACAACTTGATATTCCATGCTCTAGAGTTAATTTTGAAAGAGAATATTGGAGTCAAGTCTTTGAACCAATGTTAAATTCATATGAAAAAGGGTTAACACCAAATCCTGATATTGGTTGTAATAAATATGTCAAATTTGGTAAAATGATTCAGTATTTAACAGAGTATTATAATAAATCCGATTTTAAAAATAAAAAATGGTGGTTAGTAACAGGTCACTATGGAAAGATATTAAAAAATAAAAATAATAATGAAGTTAATTTATTTAGAGCTGATTATAAACCAAAGGATCAAAGTTATTATTTAACTTCAATGCCTCAGCAAGTCTTATCTAGAGTTTTAATGCCAATTGGTCATTACACTAAGCCTGAAATCAGATCAATTGCCAAAGATTATAAGTTACTTTCAAGTGCAAAACCCGACTCACAAGGTCTTTGCTTTGTTTCACAATCCGGTAAATTCAAAGATTTTTTGAATGAATATATTGAACCAAATCCTGGTAATATTGTCACAAGAGATGGTAAAATTTGGGGTAAACATAATGGACTGTGGCAGGCAACAATTGGTCAAAAATCAGGAGTTTCCATGCCACAAGGCGATCCCAATTATAAAGGCATTTGGTTAGTTTGTGACAAAGATATCAATAGGAATGAATTGATTATCGCAAGGAAGGATAATAGACCTGAATTTTATAAATCCGAAATCCATATTGATATTAAATCTTGGTATTGGATGTGTTCAATTGATTGGGATCAATTAAAGCAAATTCCAAACTTAAATTGTCAAATCAGATCCCTCCAAGATCCTAATAACGTATTGAAATGGTCAATTGATAATGAAAAATTAATTATTAATATTGATAATGAAATATTTGGTATTGCACCTGGTCAAACTTTAGCTCTATATGAAAATGATAAATTACTTGGGTCTGGATTAATCATTGGTTCGAAATAATCTTTAAAAACTCCTGTTGTTTACATGTATATATCATTTGTAGTTCCATTAATTTTATAGATTTAATAATACCCGTAATAAATAAATTATTTAGATGATCAAATCTCTGTAATAACAACATCTGATTTGAATTAGGTAGTTCCTTGAAAATTGAATTGAATTTATCAATACTCTGTAACTTTTCATTTATTTCATCAATCTGATCAATGAAATTACTCAATGGTACAATTTTATCTAATATAACTTCTCTTTTGATTTCATTATCACTTAAATCCAATGTATTCAATATACTTGTCAATGGTTCAATTTTCTCCATTTGTAAAAACATTTGATCTATCTTAAGCTTACTGTCATCCTCTAAATCATAATTGGCTTCTAATATAGCCAATCGACTCCTGATAACATTCATTTCTCTATCGAATTACAATACAAATAAATAATAACTAAAAATAAAGGTTAGGAGCCCCGCCGAATTCGTTTTTTTATGGCTGAGAAAAAAGTTCCAAGATTTGGAAAAGTCGCCACTTTGTTCTTTTATATACGTTATATCACATAACAAAGAGAATAAAAAGGAATGGTATGCATATAGTGTAAAGCACACATGCCAATTGTGTTATGCCAATATGGCGCTTTATTTTAAAAGAAAAAGAAGTTCATTTAACTAACATTTTAAACCTTTTATTTTTTTATTTTTTTGATAATAAGAGAGAGAAAGAGAGAGAGAGAAAGAGATTATTTTATTCTTTTTTTTTATTACTTGATAGTCTTCAATGAATTGATTTTTCTTTTGTTTATTGGATTTGAATTAAAATACTTCCTTCCTTCCTTTCTTTTTTTGTTATCATTATTCAAATTAATAAAATTATTTTTCTTAATCATATAGTCAAGATCTGGTGTTGCAGTTTCCGATGAAGCTTTAAAAGCATTCAATGATTTAAAATTAGGCAAGAAATATAAATATGTTATTTATAAATTGAATGATAATAAGACTCAAATTGTTGTTGATAAAACATCAACTGATGATTCATACGACTCATTTATTGAAGAATTACCTGAAAATGATTGTAAATATGCCGTTTATGACTTTGAATATGAAATTTCTGCAGGTGAAGGTAAGAGATCTAAGCTCGTCTTTTATCAATGGTCCCCAGATACTGCATCAATTCGTGCTAAGATGGTTTATGCTTCTTCAAAGGATGCTCTTAGAAGAGCATTAAATGGTATCTCTACTGATATTCAAGGTACTGATTTCTCTGAAGTTGCTTATGAAGCTGTCTTAGAAAAAGTTTCAAGAGGTGCTGGTTCTCATTAAGGGGAAACGACATAAGGAATGATATAAAATAATGAAAGTTTATTGTTAATTTTCTATTTTTTTTTATAATTAAGAGACTGGAATGCTTAGTAATCAGTAATAATTGTATTAATAATATTTATAATAGTGCGGAAATATGCGGATTTAACCGGGCCATGATATGGAAGCAAGAAACCCCACACTTTCAGGCGCATTTAGACGGGGGTGAAGCGGAAATACACGGAAATACACGCGTTTATTTAAAGATGCCCGCTCTCTATTTCCGAGGCGCGGCGGTGTTGAATAAAAAAAATTGATATAAAAGTAGAGAAATATCCTTGTTATTGGAAATTAAAGGAATAAAAGAAATAATCTTCGCTTCATAGAAAAAAGAAACTGAAAGATTTCTATTATAGATGGTATGATGAAAAATACTTCATCTAGTAGTAATTCAATGATTAGCAGTTCTGGTGCTACACCAATAGCATCATCTGTAAATGCGTATAGAGGACAAACCAACGACGTCGAAGATAATAGAGTTCATGAATCAGAATTGATGAGAACTGTTACACAATTTACAGAATATTCAGTGCAAACAGGTCTAGCAGCTTTAGAAGTAGAAGAAGAGAGTAAAGGTTTACCACTACCACCAAAGTATAGGTTCTTTGCCAAGGAGAATAAGCAAATGAGGAAATCTGCACTCATTCAATTTAGTGCAATTGTCGTTATTCTTATGGCGTTTATTCTATCAGTTTGGTCAATATATTGGGGTTCAATGTGGGGTAGAGAAAATAGGTATGTTAATTTAACCACCTTAGTTGTTGTTGAATCTAATGTATCAGCTCCAATAAGTCAAGCTTTAGTCCAAACAACAAAGCATCATAAGCTTTCAAGAGCGCTTGGTTGGGAAATTCAATCAAACATATCTAGTAGCGAAGTCATCGATTTAGTTCATAGACAACAATATTGGGCTGCTGTTTATGTTACCGAAGACAACATATCTGAAATTATTGAGAATGGGTTCCAAACTGGTATTGATGTTAATACAACAGGCATGATTCGAAGCTATTTTGAAACAGGTAAAGATATGAATACAATGCTTTCTGTGGTTGAACCAACATTGTTTAGGTTTGGTGATGTCCTTCAAACCAATTTACAAACCATATCCTATCCTCAATTCACTTCCAATTTAACAAATGATCAATTTCTTAATTTAAGAAATACTACTTTATTAGAAGTCCCCTCAATTGTTTATACTGATGGTGCACCAGTGGTGAATTCTGTTACTTTGGGTCCTTTACAAATCGGGTTAATTTATATCATAATTATTACGTTTTTCCAATATATGTGGTTAATGAAATTAAATTTCACTGTTGGTAAAACAACTGCTTCAAGGGATTATATTATTTACAGAATGGTTGCATCACAGGTTATTTACTTATTTTTATCATTGGCTTTCACTTGTTTAAATGCTGCTTTCCAAATCCCAATGAATAATGCCTGGAGCGGTGGATTTGGTGTTATGTGGATGATTTCATTTTTAACGATGTCTGCTGTTGGTGGTGCGAATGAAAATGTAGCTTCGGTTCTATTTTCAATATTCCCTCCGCTTATGGGGTTTTGGATTTTATTCTTTGTTATGATTAATATTTCTGCAACTTTTGCACCAATAGAACTTTGTCCAGGAATTTTTAAGTTCACTTATGCAATGCCAATAAACAATGGTCATGAATTAATGAAGGTTTTAATTTTTGATACTTATAGAGGTTACCTTGGTAGATCATTTGGCGTTTTAGTTGCTTGGATTGCTTTAAATAACATGTTACTGCCATTCTGTATTTTATTCTCTGCATCACAAGCGAAGAAAATGGTTCTTGCTGAGCAGCAGCGTATTAAGGAAGCAGCTGAACAAAGAAGTAAGGAGTCTGTTTGATGCTTAAGTTTTTTTGTTGTTATACTTTGTTGTCGTTGCCTCTTTTCAACTTTTTTTTCTCCTTCCTACTCTCTTTTACTTCAAGCTTGTTCATTTTCATCATTTCAATCTTTTTGATATTATTTTTAATCATAGCAAAAGAATTACTTTGCTTATTACCCTTTTATACGACTAATTTTAATTTACATTTATCTTTAAAAAAAGTAGATTTTAGCAAATTGTTCTATTGAATGAATAGATGTATTAAGATAATTGAATTAATATCAGCTGTTTTAAAAATACACAGAATTCAATTTAATAATGATGTTAAGTCAAATTTAAACAGGCAAGTTCAATTGACAATCAAATTAATTTGGTTTTTGAATAATTTAGAAAAGTATTCAATTTTTGCTGATTTAATTGGTGATTTATTGGATTTAGAATTTGAAACTCGTTTTAGGTTTTATAAATATTTTAAAGCAAATGAAATGGGGTTTACTGAATGCAAAATATAATGTACAAAGAAGCTTTCTCTTTATTTTATAAAATTGGTTTAGATAATAGTATTGTGTAATTAGTAATCATAACAATAAGGTTTTCAATTTAAAAAATAGGACATTTGCTCAGCACTTATCAATATAGTTTTACTGCATCAACAAAAAGACATTATACTTCAGACAATGACTCTATCTTTGATCTTCAAAGTATTCAAGACATATATTAACTATTGTAAATTGCAGGAAGACATCGAGGTTATATAATGATGACATGACTTGCCTGCAGGGCCTGACTCTGAAGCTCTACTGAGAAAAACAACGTAGGGGATATATAAGAACAAAGGGATTAACTTGTTACAAGTAGTAGACACTGAAGGTAACAGAAAGTATCGATCAGAAAAATCCTAAACCTAGTATATAGAACATATTTCATAAAATAGCGTGTGCGTTTTATTTTTATATAGATATACTGGACACATTAAATCGTACCTCCACTCACCACTATCTCCCGTTGAATCTACGTTGGTGCCTTGCGTTCAGATGATTTTAGCTCATATCAATCTAATTGTATACAAATCATCTTATTCGATAGTAAACAAAGTATCCAAATCCTCCGTTTACTTTTATTGAGAGATTCTTCCTACTCATTAATTGCTCCGTTCACATTCTGTTATTCGCTGTCAATATAAAATAATCAAACAGACCGGGCCTGGTGCAATCCTCTTCATCAATTAAATTAAATATTTACCAATTAAACATGGAGAAGTTAACCAAAGGTGTTTCTAATATTGAAATCCTAGATGCTAATAATGATTTAAATCTTTCTGATATCGTTCAAAATCTTCCATCTGAAATTAGAAAATTGATAGCCAAAGGTGTTGCTAAATATTTAGATTTTGATTTTATTTTAGACGAGCTTGATGATCAATCGTTTGAAAAGTTTTGTAAGGCTCCAATAATACCATATTTAGAAATGGCCCATTCCAATATAAGATTCAAAAATAGTGGTGAATATATTCAAACTCTGATTACTAGATCTATCTATTGTGATTCTGATGATGAAGGTGATATACTTTTCTGTGAAGTGACAGAGTATGAAATAAAGTGTTCTAATCGGTTAAAACGTGTCAATACAATGCTTAATAAAAATGCAATAATATATCAATTTGATATATATATGTATGCGCACTTGGGCGAAAGACCTGAAATGTTTTGTGATAAGCAAAACATCAACGAAAAGAAGTTTTCAATACCACGTCTTACTAGTCGATCAGATAATTCAGATAGTATTTATTTGCTGCTTGATATAACTACGGAAGAATCTTTTGCCATATTAGATGCTTCACTCAATTTGAATAATATTAAGAATGTTGAATATATTATTGGCGATTCTGTCCCTTATCTAACTTTATCCAATCTGGGAAGGTCAATTTTTACAGCTAAGAAGTTTTTACCGAAGCTCAAATTAAAGAAACCGGTATTATTAAGAATTGATTACTTTCAAAAATACGAATTCGAACAAGAATTTGATATTTTCCTAGTGGAAATTGGTGCTGAGCCTTTTAATTATTTAAAATATAGAAACTGCATAATTAAGTTCATTGTGAATGAGGAGAATCTCAACATCTTGTTTGAAATTTTTGGTAAAGATATGGTCAAAATTCTTAAAGTTAATCCAAGAAAGACCATTCGACAGGTTATCACAAGTAGGTGATTTTATCTTCTTCTTGGAAATTAAGTGACATACCTTTTAAAAATTTATGACCTAGTAGAAGAATTAATGCTGAGCACATCGAAATATGTCTTTTAAAACTATCAGAGGTTGAAGTGGGATTATTTTATAACCACATAATTAATTAATATATAAATTATACATAATAATAAGTGATATATATATAAATATAGCTTGGGATCTATTAAGTGTATATTAAAAAAGAAAAGTAAACTTTAAAAAAATTACCAACTATTATTTAAATTGTTTATCATAATCAGTCAAAACAAATCTGAATTTAACATCACCTTTTTCCATTCTTTCCCATGCATTTGAAACATTTTCAGGACTGATTGGAATAGTTTCAACCCAAGGCTTAATATTATGCTTAGCGGCTAATTCTAACATATATTCAATATCCTTTGGAGAACCTAAAAGAGAACCATAAATAGAATAATTACCATAGATAAGAGATGTTGGTTCAAGTGTAATATTTTCACCTCTTGGAGGAATAGTAATATAAGTTAATTTACCAAATGGCTTCAAAAATGAGAATAAATTATTAATAGCTGACTTTGAAAAGGAAGAAGTAGTGTTAACAATAACATCAAGTTTTCTGAAATGAGCTTTAACGTCCTCTTCATTATCAGTGGCAACATAATGATCAGCGCCCAATTGCTTCGCTAATTCCTTCTTGTTATCGTTTCTTGAAATAGCAGTAACTTCAGCACCCAAAGCCTTTGCAAATAAAATAGTCATGTGACCAATACCACCAATACCACAAACACCAACCTTTGTACCCTTTTTAACACCGGTAGTCATTAATGGTCTAAGACCGGTAATACCACCACAAAGTAAAGGAGCAGCATGGATTGATTCAATAGAATCAGGAATTTTAAAAGCAAATTTGTGATTAACTCTAACATATTTAGCATAACCACCTTGAGTAGGAATACCACTTTCTTTATAGGTACCACCATAGGTACCAGTGCCTCCAATACAGGATTGTTCCATGTCATCGTCACAGGTTTCACATTGACCACAAGAATCACATTGAGCACCAACACCAACTCTATCACCAAGTTTATATTTGGTGACGCCAGAACCTAGACTGACAATGGTACCAACAATTTCATGACCAACGGCCTTTGGGGCATATCCTTCACCCCAATCACCATTAGCTGCGTGAATATCAGAACCACAAATACCACAAGCTTCAACTTTGATGTCAATATCCTGAGGTCTCAAATCCTGAGGTTTGTGAGTAAACTCAAAGGCTTTTGGCCAATGATCATAGTCAAGGATTCCGATAGCGTCGATGGTTTCAATATTGGACATTTTAAAGTTTTTCAATCTTCATTCTCCTGATATTCATTCTCATTAAGGTGAGGAATAGAGCTTCCTCTATATACAGAGGGAAAAAAAAATTTTCAAAGCACAGGAAAACCCAAGATACACTTTCTTTATCTCTCTGTGGGTTAGTGACGAATAAGGCACCAGATTGAAAGGAGTGTGTGACGGGCTTCAAATAAAATTATGGACGCTGTCTTGACACTACAAAACATTTCGGTCCAAGACAAAAACGATCTAAAGGGTATCCGTTCAGTACTCTCTAGAGCCCTTGGATGTCATCCATCTTCAAATATTTCAGTTAAAACTGTATCTGGTGGTATTACGAATGTCCTTTTACAATGCACCTTCCAAGGTAATACTATTCTGATGCGTTTATATGGTAAATCAACAGATACGATTATCGAACGTAGCAGAGAATTCGTTTCTCATATTATGTTATATGAATTAGGTCTTGCCTCTCCACTTTATGCTAGATTTTCAAATGGATTCCTCTATGGATTTATCAAAGGTGTACCATTGACTCATACTGAACTAAAGCCATGGTCAAATCAAATCGCTTCTCAAGTAGCGATCGTTCATTCAAAGATGAATTTAGATACATTCAAGGCTCGAGTTTCCCAATTCGGCCAAAACGCTCAGCAACTCAGTAGCATTTGGCCTGTTTTGAGTCATTGGATCTCTCAATTACCAAACCCAGAACCTCTGTTACTAGAGCTAAACTGGCTGATAAAAACATTAGAAAATAAAAGTTTATTAGTAGCTTGTCATTCCGATCTCCTCTCTGGTAATATAATCAATACAGGAGACAACAAAGTTGCGTTCATCGATTATGAATATATGATGATTGGTCCAAGGGCCTTCGATATTGCAAATCATTTAATGGAATGGCAGGGGTTTGAATGTGAAAAGGATTTGATACCCCTTCCTGATTCAACTGAGGTTAAAAATTGGTGTTGTTCTTACTTAACTCAATTAGGTCAATGTAACAATGAAAATTTAACTGATCTTATTAAAGAAGTTAAATTGCATTACGGTTTACCAGGTTTCTTTTGGGGGGTATGGGCTGGTTTACAATCACAAATAAGTGATTTAGATTTCGATTATGCTGCTTATTCTCAAAATAGATTAAATGAATATTGGGTTTGGAAAAATTCATTTACTAAAAATTGTTAATGTTGCTTCGTCTATACGTTTCTTATTTTAAAATTCAATCAAAAAAGTTAAAATGTGTGTCATTGTCTTGACGATGTTGATATCTCATATATTTAAGAATTGTTTCCCAATTTTGAAAACAATCAATATTTTTATAATTCAACCTTTCCTTTCCTCTTCATTTGCTGGTTCTACTTTTGGGTATCGAATGTTGAATTGGTATTCTTTTCTTTACTATAAACCAATGGTGGGTATATAAAATAATATAATAGATATATATTGTAAAATTAAAAAAAAAGTATATATCTTCTCTATAGAATTCATTTTAAATTCTACATTACCATTATTCAATTTTTAGTTTATAAGTATTCCATTCATTGTTCCATTTCATTTAATATGGCATTTAAAATTCCATGTTTTTTATTCTGACTATTAATATGCGCTTGAATCTTACCAATTGCTTGACGTCCTGTTGATCTTTGGCTATTCATTTCTTCAACATTAATATTCTCCGGCTCTATTATCCATCCATTCTTCTCAAATATACTCATCATTGAACTCAGTTCTCTCTTAATTAACCCACAATGACCAAATATAATCAATTTCTTTTTAGCTCTCGTCATGGCAACATTAATTCTCCTCCACTCCTTTAATAGCCCCCCTAACCCTGATGTCCTAACTAATGAGATAATAACAACATCCTTATCTCTACCTTGAAATCTATCTGCTGTTAACATTTCCAATCCATTAACAATATCCAGGGGTAAAACCTTTCTAAATCTTGATAATTGTCCATTGTAAAATGACATAAGACCAATATCTTCGGCTTTAACTCCATTAATAACCATATTCTTGATTAGTTCGGTAATCAGAAGAGCCTCTCCTGGATTTTCAACTTGATCTCCAATTTTCTTTTCTTCAATCTTAAGTTTATCATAATTAACAAATACAACACTACGTACCGGATCCATCACTTTTTGAACCCATTCTGAACCATCTTTACTGGTAATTTCCAATCTCCTTTTACCAACATATTCATTGCCACACTTCAATCGACCATTGTAAATAAGTTCATTGGAAATTCTCATAATATCTTCATTCATACGGTATTGGTATGTCAATTCAACAACAGCTTGTGGATGTGCATCATTCAATATCTGGAAAAGGGATTTGTCTAACCCATCAGCCTTGGCATCTGGATTCATAACTAATGGTGGCAATTGATAATGATCACCAACTAAAACAAATCTATCAGCAAACGCAATTGGTCCTAACACAACTGGTAGTGCAACTTGTGATGCCTCATCAACAATACAATAGTCAAATTTTTTACCTAGTACCCCATCAGAAACACCTAAACAGGTGACAGCAACTATTTCAACTTGCTCAATTACTTTATCGTAAGCATCCTGTGTACTGATATCACCTAAAAATTCCTCTGAATACAATGCATGACTTTGAATACTAGATTTGATTTTACTAGGTGCTCCTAATCTCAGTAATGGCACCTTCATTCCCATCAGTTCAATTAACTTTTCACAAATATTATCCACTGCAGAATGCGTGTATGAGGTAATTAAAACACTTTTCCCATTGTTAACCATGGCCTTGATCATATGAGATATAACTGTGGTTTTACCTGTACCTGGCATACCTAAAATTAATGAATAATCCTCTGTTTTAGAAACAATATCAAATGCCTTCATTTGATCTACATTAAACTCTGATACATCTTCTTTGATACTCCATATTGGAACGTCAAGATACTTTGGTCTTTTCAATTCAACAATCAATTCCCTCCTTCTACCACCATCTCCCTCAGGTAGAAACAAATTCAATAAATTCCACCTGGCCATCGATAATCCCATTACAAATAGATTCTTGTCAATTCTATATCTCTTCTCCTTGATTGTATCAGCAACCTTTTTATTATCCAAATTCAAAACCGATTTAAACACTTGGTTATTCTTCTCATCAAAAGCATCATCTTTAACTGTAGATTCCGTCCATTTCCTTTCACTACTAATAATAACCGTGTTAGAATCAACATATCTGACGATACCATCACACAATCCAAATTGCTTCCCTTGGTCCTCACTTAATATAATTGAATCATATTTGGCTATCTTACTAATCAAATCTGTTCGTTCCCTTTTAAATTCGTATAAATACTTACGGGATTTCGAAGAATATTCATATTTTTGAAGTACTAACCCACCAATACAATATCCACCATTTTCTTCTCTTTGAAGTGCTGTGTATTTCCATATATCTGCTTTAGTGTACTTTAAGAAACCCTCTTCCTTTGTAATTAATGAATCCCAGTGTTTGAAAAATGTAGTATATTGTGGATTATCAATATGTTCAGTGAGACTTAAATACATATCAACATCGATACCGCTAGTCTCTGCCACTCCATTTTCAACTAGTTTGTTCAATACCATACATGGTTCTAACGAAAAACACCTTTCGCATGACGCTCGCTGTTTAAGAGGTGGTAAATCTGTTTTACCATACATCATGTATTGTGAAAGGTTATTCCTAAGCTGAATTAGATGTTTTAAATCATTGGTCTTGATTTCATTGAATCTATTGGTTTTCATCTTTGTGTACACTAAATCGGTGTACATAGAGTCAATATCATATCTATCCTTAATGAGTAGTGTATACATGGCAACTTGTGCCCTGTTCGATAAATATTCCTTACCTGATTTTATTTCCATTGGCACAACTAATCTGTCTCCATTCGAAAACATAGCTTCTATAACTACATCAATGAAACCTCTGAGTCCAAACATGGGAGACATGATACTTTCTTCAATATCTAAAATCTTAGTAACTTTAAATTCAGATGACTTTTCTGATTCAAGATATGTACCGATCCATGTTTTAATATATTCAGAATTTAATTTGATTGTTTTACCTATTTCTTCCCGAGAACTCTCAGTTGAATAAATATTAATAAAATTTGCATCTAATCTTTGTTCAATAAATGATTCGATATATGAATCATCGATGGTATTATGTTTTAAACATGATTGGAATAGTTCGTGTGTAATATTACCAATAATGAAAGCTTCACTTTGGACACCAGGTCCACGAAATTTGTCATTAAGAATAGCCTCTCGTGCACAGTAAGTAGCTGAACCGATTTTTGTTGGAGAAACCAGTTCATCAGGATTCCAAATTAAAACATTGTTATCTTTGTCAATCAATTGATATCTATCATTTTCATTCAAGGTGATAATATGGATAATGTCTGGTGGTTGTAAATCAATTTCAGCCCATGAATCTCTCACTAAAATTGTTGATATCTGATCATTTTTGTCCAAACATTTCAAAATCTTTTGTTTCTTTTCAATACTTGAAGATTTATATTGAGCTTCTCTAACCTCCATAATTTGAAATCTATGTAAAATTGGATTATTAATAGCACATTTAGCACGATTTTCATCTTCATCGAATAAATTAAATGAACTGGGTTTAGAGTAGACAGGAATTGCGTCATCGTCACTAAATGAATCATTCTCAATATTTTCAATATCCAACGCTTCAGAGGATTCTGTAGCTGTTCTTATTGAGGGCCTATTTTCATTAGAATCATCATCACTAAAAATATCCTCATCAACAGTAGTAACAGTTGTAGAATTACGAACAACAGGTCTAGTTTCCTCCGTCTGTGTTAATTGAAGAATCAAATGATTGTTATCCTCGTCATCACTAAACTCATCTGAATCATTCATGTTTTCATGAGAAGCTTTCGATACGTCATTTAACATTGTAGTGATCTCTGCAGTTGTTAAAACAAATGGAGTTATTGCAGATTCCAAATAACCACCTGTAGTAGTGTTACTATTTAACATTGAATTGCCTATTTGTTGAAGTACAGTTGCCATGTTAGTATCTAATGATGGCCTTTGGAATATGCCATTAGGATTATTTCCCTGAGATCGTGTTGATCTATGGCCCTTTAAAGACTTCAAACTTTGTAAGATACTTTCATTTAAATTATTAGTTTCCTTACTATGGTTGAATTTAACTTGAGAATCAGAAACACTGCGTCCTAGAGCATTTATATTGCTATTATTAATGGCAAGTCCAGAGAATCTTTCAGGACTCAACTCCACACCCAACGAATCGTTTAAAAAATCCTCTGCGACAACTAAACTATCATCATCTTGCTTTGAAGGGGAAGAACATACCACTGATTTAACTTTCTTTTGACGTGGGCTTACCTTCCAAAACATTGCAGTATCATCGCTACTAACGATCTTGGATCTTTTCACTATCCGGTCAAACTGGGAACTTTGTGAAAGCTCTTGAAGTATTTCATTGTCCTGTTTCTTATTTTCCTTTCTATTTCTATTAAGGCCTTCATCTAAATCGTGATCAATTTCACCAATTTTCCTAGTCTTATGTCTAATTTCAGCTTTATTTGGCCTTTGAGGACTCGACGCGTCGTTGATTCCAATCTGTGGCTTTCTAACTAATTCTTTTTCATCGTTGATACTAGATCTGGGTCCCAGGCTATTGATGGGACCAATGCGGTACTTCGAAGGGGGCTTATGACCTAATGGCATTAAGATCAATGTCAGAGGAAGGATAAAATATTATTGCATGAGAAGGAAGTAAGTTATTTTTTTTCCTCTCTCTAATGATGCCCCATATAATAACCAGCAATCTTTATCAAAATAATGGGGTTATACACTGTCATTGCCCGTTACGCCTATCAACCCGACGTTGCTAACGCTGCCGACGATTTACCGCTTGCTGTTGGAGATCTTGTCCAAGTAACCGAAGAAATCGATGACGATTGGCTTCTTGGGACACTTTTAAATGGATCAAAATCGGGATACTTTCCAAGAGGTTTCGTTGACCGTCATGGAGAGCCACAACAATCGCATAGTCAACATAGTACTATATCAACATCAATTGAACTTAAGGCGAAGGACCGCGTGTCTTTAGAACAAGAGAAAGAAGTTAAAAACGTAAATGAAGTCGAAGATATCGACGAAACTCCTATAGTTGAACAACAAAAGCCAATTGTTAATGAAATTGAAGTACCACTGCCAGTTAAAAATGTTGATGCTTCTTTTATCCCATCTCCTAGTGAGTCTAATCAGTTTAAATCCAAGATACAAACGTTTGCTTCAACCGCCACTCCTCCTCCAATGCCAGATAATAAGCCTTCCAGTGATACTTATTTAGTCAAAAAGCCATTTGCTGGTGTTGAACATAAATCCTCCTATATTCCACCGTCTTTAGGCTTTAACAAGAAACCAACAACCACTACTGAAAAGTCAGTGTCAATTCAAAAACCTGATGTTATTAGTGGCGATATTTTGGAAGAAGAATTTGAAACACCCAGAATGACCCTTAAGGAACGTATGGCTATCTTACAAAAACAACAAGCTGAAGAACAGAAGGCATTAGAAGCTGCTATGTTAAGAAAAGAAGAAAGGAAGAAGCCTAAGAAAAGTCACACTGTTTCAAATACTTCTAATTTTGATGTCGATGGTACCGAAATTGTTGAAAGAGGTGCACACTCGATACCAAAAACAGTCACTGTGGATTCAGGAAAGGCTGATATTTTATCCAATGACGCTAAAACAGGTTTTGAAGATGGTCAAGAACCACAATATGAAAGAGAAAAAGTTACTGGTGATGAAGAAGATTCAGAGGAACCTAACCATTACGAAGAAGAAGATGCGGGTGGTGATGACAATGACAATGAAACTGAAGCAGATGAAGAAGATGAAGAAGATGAAGAAGATGAAGAAGAACTTAGAAAACGTAAACTTGCTGAGCGTATGGCTAAATTATCTGGTGGTATGGGTATGATGGGTATGATGGGTATGCCAATGATGAGTATGTCCAAACCAACAACTACTAAGAAGCCTAAAAAGAAAATCATTGAGGAAGAATCTGAAGGAATTGCGAACCTGCCAAATGCTATCCCAATTTTGCCTTTTGCTTCACACTTGCCACCTCAATTAACCAATATGGGACGATCTGACACTAAGCAAAAAGAAGAAGAAGAAGAAGAAGAAGAAGCAGAAAAACCTTCAAATGAAAAGCAAGTTGTTATTCCCCAAGTCGAACAACACACCACTCTTATTGACTCTGAGGATGAACAGGGAGAAGAACGTTTTGAAGATACTGTTGAATCCCCAACTTCAACTGAAATACCAACTAAAACAGTAGATATTGTTGCTCCTCTTCCAGCACATATTCCACACACATCAATTGATCAAGATAGTGAAGAATCTGACGAAGAATCCACGCCACCACTTCCACGACCATTGCCTGTTCCACAGGTTCCTGAGCCTACTACAGTTCCAACTATATCCCCACCTGTTCCTAACTGCTCTCCATCGGCACTTCTACCAACTCCTGCTGCAGCTGCGCCATCAGTGCCACTACCAACTCCAGCACCTACATCTACTCCTTCGCTGCCATCTATGCCACCGCCAATTCCTCAAGCTGTTGCACATCCTTATAAGCAATTAACGCCACAAACTACCAGTATGCCTGTATCCCCACCTGTTCCAACTCACCGTATTCCAATGACTCAAGCACCACCAATTCCAGAAGTGACAGCACCAAATCAAGGTTATGCACCTGAAATTCCTAGATCACCTCCACAAATTCCAAAGACATCGTTGTCATCACCTCCAGCTATTGCACCAGAAGCACCTGGTTCCTATACTGAAGAACTTGAACTTGATATTGAACCTCATTCTAAATCATTTAGTCAAACAGCCATGACATCTGTAGCACCACCAATCCCAGCACCACAAATTATAAAGAGACACTCAACAGTTGGTCATGCGCCACCGCCCCCACCACCACCAGCTGGAACTGCACCATCTCTGCCAAGTGCTACTGAATCGTTATCATCAATTAAGAGGGCTGTTACAAACATCAGTACCGAATGGGATAAACCAGTTACTACCAACCATCCATGGTGGACCACCTCTACATTACCAAGTGAAATACCAAACAGTGAAGTTTACTATGAAGTTGATAAACAAACCATTAACAGACGTGGATCATATGGTACCGTTGAGTATGTTATTTATTATATTATTGATATTCATTTGACAACTAGAATTTTAGAAATGGCCTATGATTTGAAAGATCCAAGCAAATTGCTTTTCTTTAATGATTCCAAGATTAAGCATAAAAGTGAACGGAAATCATTGGAACTCCAGTATGGAGTTTTTGGACCACAAATTTATAATTATGCAGTGCAATCAATTAATAAACCAGTGGATGGATTTGTGTCTTCTATTTTTAAGCATTTGAGTGGGGTTATTACACCTGTTGCTGGAAAAACATATGGTGCTATCACCTATAGGAACAATGATAACGTGGATGTTAAAACCTACGACGAAATTAGAAGTGGCGATATTTTAGTTATGGTTGATGCACATTTTGAAAGTCATAAGGGGCCATTACGAAAGAGTAAGAATATTGATGTTGGATTACTAGTTCCACACGTTGCTGTTGTCACTGGATGGGATAAGGCAAGCAGTAAAATTAGCGTTGTTGAAGAAAGAGACGGAATTGCGGTTGAAGAAAGTTACAAGTTCAGTCGTCTGACAAGTGGTAAGATTCGTGTGTTCCGTGCTGTTGGAAGAGAATATGTTGGGATTTAAGGCAGATATGGAAATATCTTGATTTTGATTTGTTTATTATTTTATTGTTGATGTTTACTTTTTTTTCTTTTCTCTTTGAAAAGTAAACATTTGATCTGATTGTTATTCTTTCTTGTAAAATCACCATTTGTAAAATTTATTTCTTTTTAGGTAGTATAGAGAAGTAAAATGGGTGATACTATTGAAATATCAGCAGAAACAGAATGGGATCCAGCGTCTAATATCGATCCAAAGTTATTCGATTATCTTAACAGTGATGATAAATACACATCATTAAACTTCTTCTACCAATTAGTTTCTCTTTTGAAGAATCAAGAACGTACAGGATGGATCAACATGGGTATTCCAAAGCCAGAACATATTGGTGATCATATGTATCGTATGGCCATTATTTGTATGACACTCGATGTCAATGCGTGGGAAATTAAACCAGATTTAAATAAATGTGTTCAAATCGCCCTTGTTCATGATATTGCTGAAAGTATCGTTGGTGATATTGTTCCACATGATGCCAATATTGATAAGGTTGAAAAGTCAAAGAGAGAGTATAAAACTACATTATATTTGGCCAATATTGTTGAAAAGTACAACAAGGAAGTTAGTGAAAAGTTACTTGAATATTGGTTAGATTATGAATTACAAAGAAACCTTGAAGCTAGTGTTGTTAAGGATATTGATAAGTATGAACTGTTATTACAAACCTTCGATTATGAAAGAATGCATCAAAGAAGAATGGATGAATTTTGGGGAAGTAGAAAAGTTATTAAGAATAAAGAAATTCAACAATTAGCAGATGAATTGATTAATCAAAGAAATCAATACTTAGAAAATAATAAATTATAATAATATGAATGACATTTTCTGAGTGTTTGTATGTTTGTTTTTGCAATTTAATTTCACTTGATTCCCCTGTTATAGATTACAATATTTTTTTATATTATTCTTTTATAGATATTAGAAAAAAAGATTCGTTAATGAAATCTATTTAGCATATTCCAAGAATTATCAAACCCAAAGATTAAAGGTGCAACAGAATGTCTAAATGTTAACATGATGACACCTATCATGAATTGTAACGATAAAATCAAAAAACAAAGTTGAGATTCTGATTTTGGTCCAAACCAAATAATAACTAAATTAATTAATGTCATATTCGAAGAAGCAATAATGACACCACTGTCATTTCTCTTTAGAGTAATCAATTTTAACCCTTCCAGTACATTAAATATTGGAACCATACATGGTTTTAACTTACCATCACCCTTTTCTTCATCAACAGTATAATTAGTCCATGAATTATACATTAAACCATCATTTTTATTAAATTCAGGAAGTCTATGTCTTGGACAAGGAACTAAACCAAATAATTGAGGAGCTGAATAAATGAAATTGATAATTTGAGGTAAGAAGAATAACATTAAAGTTTTGGCAAAATGTGCAGAAATTGCAACAACGGCAAATAACATACCAGAAAAGTAACACCATGTATCGCCAACAAATACCTTGGCAGGACACCAATTATATTTCAACAACCCCAATGCAACACCAATAAAAGGAATTAAGTAACATAGTGAATAAATATGAATTTCGTAAGCCTCTAAACTTAAAGCACCACCAAAATAGCCTGAAATATAGTACATATCATTGATAATTAGTAGAATGGCAATAACAATAGTTTGACCAACTTCTAATCCGTTAACACCAGCTAGTATATTAACAGAATTTGGACAAAAGATGGAAACCGATGCCATATAGCAATAATAAAACCAATGCAAATCCAAAGTTGATTTTGATAATCCAAGGAAGGATTGAACAAAATTAGGTATGAGGATAGAGGTGATATTGAAATCCAAGTAATAAACAACTAGCAATGGGATTGAAGCAATGGCAGGTAAAAAGAACTTATGACGCCAGCGAATATCAAATAAATCATCCATTAAGCCTAATAAAACCATCGATTGTAAACATAAAAGAGAACCAAGGAAACTTGATAATTTAAAATTGTATTTAAGGGATAATAAAGGAGCAAAGATCATCATCAAGAACAAGTAAGTGATTGCGGGAATAACACCAATTGTTTCAGGTATCAATGGCAATTCAGCCTTTGATAAATCTTTACCACATAAACCTCTTTTAATGAACACGTTTGAAACTTTAGGTACTAGGTAATCCACTGAATAATAACCTAAAATGGCCAACCCTGTAGCAGCGGGCACTGGTTGAGGAGGTGCGTCCAGAACTACTAGTGATATGCCAAGAATGGTTCCAAGTAGAGGACTTATTAATGATTTCATTATCACTATAAGGAAAAGAATGTCTTTGCTGGAAAAGATATACATAGGAAACTCCAAATTTCCTATGTATACTTTACTAAAAAAAGGTTTTGTATTGTTGGGATAGCTAATAAAGAAAATGCTAATAAAGGCAGAGGTATTGGTATTTGGGGATACTAAACAAGTTTGCTTCGTGTCTTCTGTTTTACTTTGAATGCGTCAATGGGCACCTGTCTCACGAAGAAGGAAAAAAAGGTATTATAGGATAAGCATAGTATTTCCTAAAGATAATGGAGTTACAAAAAGGTAATTATAATAAGAATGAATATTCAATATTACTTTCTGCTAAATAGGAACCTTGGATATTTCTGTTTAAATAAAAAAGAATATTAGAAAAGACAAAAGAATTGACGTAGAGAAGGCTTCGTCGTATTTCACCAAATTTTGGTTCAATTACAGAGTTGAAAGAAATCAATAATTATAGTGATTATAATTCAAACCTTAGGTCTGAATTATAATAAACTAATTTTGCTATCTTTATTCGGTTTATAGTTGAAATTAATAAATTAAATGCTGAGTATTATTTTGCTCGGCATATGTTATCTTAAAGTAGTCAAAGTTAACACTTAAAGCATGGTTAAGTTAGCTTGGACTATTTTGGTAGCATGAGAAGATATACAATTGTTGTGCTAACTTTTTAAATAAAAGAGATATTGTTGATGGTGGTAACTAAGGACCAACCAAAGTAGATATATTAAACATTGATACCTAAACTTGACAAGGACCTTTTTTGTTTTTTTAAAACGGCTAGATACCTATTTGTTTTTGGAGTCCAATTAATCCCTTGGCAGGCTCTATGTATCTTTCATGGTGAGCCAAAGTGCCAGATTATTGCTATTTGGTGTACGGATGTTTCCTCTTGTCTACCAAAAAAATTTTCTTGTATTTTTTACAGTGGGGAAAAATTCAGCAAATAAAAATGCATTCATTAATAAAAACACCCATCTTTCTACACCAAGTCTTAAATTTGAATACAATGTTGTCCTCTTCAGCTTCTAGGGCCTCTGTTTCATTGAAATGTACTGCCGCGGCGTCTTCAAAGGGCGCTGTGAGATCCATCTACCGTTTTCCACTAGAATCCGATATCAACATCACCAAAAATGGTAAAACTAAAGTTTCAGTGGGTCTTGGTGGTCGTCACTCTCGTACTGGTTACCAAGTCTCCATCTTTGGTGGTACCGGGTTCCTTGGTAAGATTTTGACTGCAAAGCTAGCTAAGCATGGTACTCTTGTTGTTGCTCCATTTAGAAACGGTAGATCTAAGAGACATTTAAAAATCAATGGTGATTTGGGTGTTATTAACTTCCATGAATTTGACATTCGTAACTTAAAATCAATTGAAGAATCTGTTGCTCACTCTGATGTTGTTGTCAACTTATTAGGTTCTCAATTAAACACCAAGAACTTCACTATGGAAGATTCTAACGTTGAAGCAACTAATAGAATTGCTAAATTAGCAAAGGATTATGGCGTTGATAAGTTTGTTCAAGTTTCTTCTTATAATGCAGATATCAATTCTCCATCCCAATTTTTTGCCACTAAGGGTATGGGTGAAGCCATTGCCAGAGAACACTACCCAGATGCAACCATTGTTAGACCTGCACCAATGTACGGTCGTAATTCTCCATTACTTAATGATTTGTTACCAATTAAACTCTTTGGTGGTAACATTCTTCACAGACAAGAAATTTATCCAACACACGTTGAGCAAGTCGCTCAGGCCCTTGAAAAGATCATTTATGATGACTCTACTTATGGTAAAACTTACGAATTATATGGTCCAGAAAGATACTCAAAGTCAGAATTAAGAGAAATGCTTAAATATATGACACATCTTAACCAATATGGTTTCTTCCCAGCTGCTGCCGGTTATTACATGCCAGCACCAGAACTTGCTGTTAAGATTTGGTGTTATCTTAATGAAAAATTGAACCCAATGATGGAATCATCTAATTATGATACCTATGTGAGATCTACACTTCATCAACAAATCGATCCAAAGGCCCTTACTTATAAGGACTTGGGCATTGAAGCTGACGATCTCGCCGACTGGATCTACAGGTACGTCAAACCACACATTCAATCCTCTTCTCAAGCTAAGAACAGAACAGTTTATGGTAGAGAAGAAATTCTCAAGTTGAGAGATTATGTCAATACGCCGAAGAACAAGCTTGATCTGTTTGGTTACGGTGGTAACAACTGATCTTCTTTCTCTCTATCATATCATATCATATATAAACCGTATACTTATTATATTTTATTATTTATTCACTTTATTTCATCATCGTCCTCATCATCTCTATATTGGCTAAGAGAGAAGAAAGAAAAATTTTTGTCTCTATGTATCGATTTCTGAGGTGTATAAGAAGGAGGTTTTTGTGATTACCATGACCAAAAAGGTCTATGAAGCCACTATTGATCGCTTGGTTGAACGGTGGAACTTACCCTTGGACCATGAACCTTCAACATCACATTCTTTAACTTCCTCTTATCATATCTTAGGTATTAAAACTCAAGATAACTCAGATCCAGCATTATGGAATAATTCACCAAATGATGATTTTATTGATCAGCTAAACCATATACCAGATCAACAGCGTTGGGGTGGATTATTAGCTAAACATGGCATTATTTATGACTCTAAGCGTCATCATTTTATCAAAATTAATAAACTTGATGATGTAAGGTTTAATAAAATACTTTCAACTTCATTTATTTCATTTAAAAAGACATGGGCTTCTGTTTTAAACGATGATTCAAGTTGGAATTCATTTCTTGGACTAAAGAAATACATTGAGCCTCCACAATTAAACCCATGGTTAGATCCAAGTCCCTATTTACCTATTTGTTATGGTTATATTTGTTGTGAATGTGGAACAGCCTTTGCAAGACAGTTCACTGATACTGATAAATCATGTGCTCTCTTATTGACTCAACATTATGAAAAGGTGCATTCTACATTAACTACCGAACAGAGGGTTCATTTATTAGGCTTTGTTCAACCTGCAACTAGCAACAGTTTTCATGCAATTAAACTTGGTAAAATGCAATTATTACAATTTCAAATTGATGATGAAAAGGCATGTGCTGTTTATAAAGAGTTTATCTGTGCTGGGTTTATGAGTGAATATCATAAGGGTGTTACTGTTGAAAATTATCCTTTGATTTTAAACTCTCTATCGAAATTAGTTTTCAGTTTAGCAGATAATTTATCAGTAACAAAATTAATTTCTCCAATTATACAACAATGTATTAAATGTATTGAAGAACCTGCGCCAAATTCATATGATATATTAAACGAATTAATTTCAAAAGCTCAATTTCAATACAAAACTCAAAGAGAAAATATCACAGATGAAATATTTAAGTTAACTTTCTTAGATTTACAAGATGCACTTGGTTATTATTTAGGTTATCTGCTACAATGCTATGGGATAAAAAAGGAAGTTAAAATAGATTATCGACCGAAATTGCAAATTCAGAATATGAAATCGTTATCTTGTTCCTTTGGACCTTATCTTAACATTGATGATTATAACATATGGTATATTTTACTGATTAGAATCATTTGTTATGATTCTATCAATATATTCCCATCGCATTGGCCTTCTTGGAAATCGAGAGAATTTAGAGTCTTGCACAGTATTAAAGCATTGTTAACCAAGAGTTTAATCGATAAACAAAAGAAAGTGTTAAGCATTGATAATTTAAAATCCAATATTGAAATTGATGACCCAAAAGACACTACCCTTGATAATATTCCAATACCCACGAAGGAAGTTGTTGAACCACTATCCCCTCCTTTGGTGAATATTCCAAAAGAGAAGACTTCACAAATCAAAATTTTAGTTGATAGGATGGATGATATTACAGCAAACAGCAATATTAAATGGACTGATGATAAAATAAAGCAAGTTTTTGATTTAGTTGAAGAGATAATCATTCATTCAACTATTGTTGCCGTCGGAGCTGATGTTATAAAGGATATTGAACCTATAGGAGTAGATTATGGTCATCATTATGAATTGGATCAATTTGATTGTAACGTTGATCCTGTTGGTGCTCAATTTGCATCGCATTTCTTATTCCTTCTTTTGGTTTTACAAGGCCAAAAGTTTGGTAATGAACAAGCCAAATCAGTTGATACTTACCCAAATTGGAACTTTTTGTTTGACAACGGTATTAAAACTTTTGGTAAGGATATATCTATTGCTGCAACTGTTATTTTAGTAGGTTGGGGTTTAAAAGATTGTAAATTAACTGCCAATGAAGCACAGCTGGTTGGTTTTATTACAAGTTATAGAACTCATAATTATTAGATTAACATTTTTTATGTTAAATAAAACATCGTATATAGCAAGATATTATTCAAAAGAAAAGAATAATAAAAGTCTTGATTAAAGATAAATAAACCTAATAGAAAAGATAAATAAAGCTGAAGAGTCTAAAAAATGAATAAATATATTAATTCGTAATAGAATTAACTAGAAATAAAGCTCACTGACTTGCAAGTAAAATTAAAGAGGATAAATGAACTTTTCATTTTCCCAATCAGTTAAGTCAAGAGCAGCCAAGTTAACTTCAATTTCATGACCATCGGTATCCTTAACGAGCCCCTTAAGAGAACTCTGAGATGAAGCAAGAGCTTCTAATCTAGCAACATTTCTACGTCTTAAGATATACCAAATGATGATAGCAAGGGAAGGAGCAATAGAGAAAGAACAAACAATTTGAACAATCCAAGCAGGAACAAACCTTGGAGCATCACTTTTTTGCCATAATTGAGGAGAGATAATATTTGCAATACCATAACCAATCATAACCAAGGCATTTCTAGTCAATTTCTTAGTATAACCAGAACAGGTGGTTGAATTCCAAGAAAACATTAAAATCCAAGGGATACCAAAAAGAGGAGAAGCTAAACAAAGCATAGCGAGAAGAGCAATCTTTCTATCCCAAGGGATTGTGACCATGGCTATACAAGCAGCAAAACTTGGTATAGACCAAAACACAACTGACCAAGCAGTCCAATTTTCGTAGAATAACATAAAGGTAGTTGCAATAATACAACAAACAACAGCAAACCCACCAGAAGCCACGGAAACAAGAGTAGAATCTAAAGCAGAAATGTTACCAATACCTGTAAATAATAAATTTTGTTGATATGGTAAATTATTAGCCAATTGTTGTAAAAGGAAGAAGAAAAAGAATAACCAAGAAATTGGATCTCTTAATGCTTCCCAAATTTGATATTTCTTAATAACCTTTTGTTCAATAGCAGCACCAGTTGATCTTTGCACTCTTCTAATAACCCAAATTCTTTCCTTTTTACTTAAGAAAACGGCATCAGTTGGATTATTTGGGTAAATAAAGAAAACAACAATGGCCCAAAGGAAAGTAATACCACCAATAATGATATAGAATAACTTCCAAATTGGAATGGAAGATTCAGCAAAAAGGATACCATAGGCAATGAAACCAACAGGAATTGTAACACCAACACAAGTTGAATAAAACAATGGAGCAGTTGCAGCTTTTTCCTTCTTTGTCAAAAATTGTCCCATTGTAGTATTTAAAACAGGGACAGCAATTGATTCAACAAATCCAAGGAAAAAACGCATTGCATAAATACCTTGATAGTTGTAAACAGTACAAGTAAGGAAAATAAGAAGTGACCAAACAAAGATTGAACCTGTAACTAATTTACCAATAGGTAACTTTTGAACAAGGATAAGATTAATTTGACCAAGCATATAACCAACATAAAATAAAGTAGATGAATTGTTATATTTGTTTTGATCCAGACCAACATCTTTCCATAGATCAAAAATAGATGCATATGATAAAGTTGCTTTATCGGCATAAAGAAGAAGATTAGTGAAAGATGTCAAGAAAAGGATAATTGAAACAACCTTTTTTGATAGTTTCTTTTCTTCTTCAGGTGTAATTTCAGGAACTTCAGCATCATATAATTCTAGATATTTAAGAGTTGCATCGGCATCCCTTGAAGTGACAACTAATGGAGCAGTGCTTGAATTGGCAGATGAGTGACTGTTTAATTGAACATCTAGGTTCTTCTCATCCACTGAATCCCTTTTAATATCAGATTCCGACATCTGAATATGTTTGATTTATATTTAATATAAAGTGATTATTAACAAGATACTAGGGGTGTCTTAAAAAGAAGGCATATCATTCTCCTTTTATATCTTAAAAAATGGCATTTTGGGTATTAATTTTTTTCTTCCTGATCCTACATAATAGCCACAGTTCATTGATATAATGAAATAATGACACATATAATGACAAAAGAGAAATTGCCGGATTATGTCATAATCAGGTAATCTATCCGCTTGGAGAACCCGATGAGAAAATAATCATTAGAAATAATGGCATGTCACGTGCAAGCCGTTTTTGCCGGTAGGGATGTGGCCTCCTCTAACTCCGGCAACGAGAAATGCAAGTAAAACGAAGAACCACGCACGCAGAACACAGCAGCATATATTGAAATGCACACCCCCCGTCTCCCTGGGATATAACTGACTCGTCAGCTCTAATATACACGACCCATGTCATGAAGCCTCAAAGCATCATTGAAAACCTTGACATATTTTACTCTGATATTTAAAAGTCTAGACTGGCTTTTGTCACTCTTAACGCCGCTTATCATTCAATGAGCTTTTTCATTGCTTGCCTCTTACAAAATAAATACAATAACATTTACTTACTAATACAGCACCAACCCTTAATACCTTCACCTTTTAAACCAAATGGTCTATTCAAATGAGTAGCATCTTCAACATCTTTTAACCATTCATGATTACAAAGACTTCCAGCATCGATTCTTTCCCCTGGTATATATTGTAATCCACAACGTAAAAAGTTACCTAATTTAATACAATCGTTTTCCTTCATTCCATATTCCTCTTTTAAAACCTTTTCTAATGACCACATCTTCAATTTTGATATTCTTCTAAACCTCTTACAAGAATTATCAAAATAATCAAAGCATCTACTAGTTGTTTTTAAATAATCAACTTCAGGCCATCCATTTAATAATTCAACCATTTGGGCTAAATGATCTTCATTTCTGGTATATGATTTTGTTGATCTTGGATCAAATAAATAATCACCTGTTATTAATTCAAATATTAAACATGACAATGACCATAAATCCGTTGAACACCCCCATTCTCCTCCCAATATAACTTCAGGTGCTCTATATTGTCTTGTTTGAATATCACTACTATAGTGTTTATTAAACCAACATGAGTTCCCTAAATCAGCTATCTTAATGCTAATGATAGATTCAAACTCATTGAATATTGATTTATGCGACATTGTAGACATTGTTGATTCTCTTCTATGGACATCGCCGACGCCAAAGCCACCACCATTATCAACGCCACCGCCACCACTGTTACTGGAAGTCCCGTTATTGTTCGAAATGTCATCAACACCACCACCGTTAGAATACGAAAGTGTTCCGATTGGTGGTACTATCAACGTTGGGAATAACGTTGGCGTAAATTGTTGTTGTTGTTGTTGTGGGGTGATAACCAGTCCAGACCTCGGAAGTGACGTTGAACCTGAAGCTGATCTGGAAATTGGTGTTGTGGATTCCCTTGCATCAACGAATATATCGCCCTCTGCCTCTGTAATTGATCCAACATCTGTATCTTCATCCTTTTCATCAATACTCTTTGTAATAATTTTAAAATGGCTTGTTTCTCCTTCACCTCCTCGCTCCTCTTCTTCTTCCACGCTACATTCCTCTTCTTCAATGACATCACTATTGTAGCCATCTAAAGATGCTGTCTTTGCATATGAAACTGGCAGGTTATGAATATGGTTATGGTTATGAATATGGTTATGAATATGACTATAGTTAAGCTTTGAATTGAAATGGGAACTATTAATGCTACTATTTGAAGATGATGACACTAAACCGCTTGATCTTTGAGAAAATGAAAATGATCTAAAGAAATTATCAACACTTGAGGTTTCTAATGGTGACGTTAATGGTTTACTTGATCTAACAGGTAAAGAATTTTTCCTTGAATTTATAAATGGCATAGGTATTGGTAAACTTGGTCTTAATTTATTATCAGATATTGATCTATTGGCCTTCCTATTTTGTAGTACCTTCATCATCTTTTTATTCCTCCTTTCCAATTCCAACAATTTAACGAGCCTTTCAACGTCATTAATTTCAACTAAAACATTCTCAGGCTTCAAATCTGTATGAATGATACCACATTCCCTATGCAAATAATCCAATGCCAATAGCATTTGTTTACAAATTTGTTTGACTAGTTCAATTGGCAAACCACCATAAGAGTCACTTAATATTTGTAAATCTGTTAAATTTGTTGCCTTGATATCTTCACTTACTGTATGAGATCCGATATCTTTATTTAAGCAAGCTTCGATTTCACTCTTACGAGTTTCTTGGAATTCCTTATATCTAACCAATAAATTTAACATGTTTTCACCTAATACTTCAAACACCATACAAACGTGATCACCATTTGGCCCGCTATGAATAAAATGATCTAGCAATTCAACTATATGACGTTTACCAGGATGCTCGTTATCACCATTGTTAACCGCTTCTAATATATTAATTTCATCAATCGCAGCTTCCTTATAATTTGAACTAGATCTAACAATCTTTATAGCAACGTGCCTATTCTTTTCTTCGTCAATGGCTAACCAAACAGTTGAAAAATGTCCCCAACCTAGTTTTCTAAGGATCTTATATTGATTTTTAACTCCATACCGTTCACCAATGAATGTTGGATGATAACCACCTTGTTTATAATCATCGATACTTTCCTCAGACTTAAGTTTTTGCTCTCTTAATAATGGATCTTGTTCTAACTCAATATCAGAATCACTATTAATGTCATCTATTGAACTTTCACTTTGATCAATTGATTCCGTCTTTGGTATTATAATTGAATTTAACTGTGGTTGTCTAAATTTTAAATTTGGTGAACTATTTAAACCAGCTGATAAATTTGAAGATACACCACCCGAACTTTTTGGCCTAATAAATGAAAATTTATTAAACAGTTTTTGTTTTTCCATCTTCAAGTTGATATGTTAATTCTAGTTAAGCTAATAAAATATTAAAATATGAATGATATTATATTTTGTCCTTTCAAAATGACGTATTGAATGTGTACATGCGAAAAGAGAGGGTCTCCTTTCTTCCAATTTCAATAATTCTTTTTTTCTGCTCAAAAAAAAGTTTTAATTTTTTAAAAACATCAAAGCTCAATTTTGAAATGACCTTTAGAGCTTTGTGTGTCTTTGTCACTTCTTAATAAATGTTGTAATGTTATTCGTAAGATCAATTTCTATAATTTGACACTGTTTCTGAGGTCATACCCTCAATAATTACCTAAATAGCTATCCGTGTGTGCTATTTACATGCGCCTAATCTCTTATCCCACCAAATATATACCATTTAATACCATTCAATGCGTATTCACTTCTCTAGCGTGACTCTATGCTCATATAAGTCTTATCTTTTCTAATCTCACTTCTATTTTTTCTTCGTTCTTCTTTTTTTTTCATCAACAAAAAAATCAACTTCTTTTTTTTTTCGAATTCAGATTAAATATTCGTACATTTTTTTTTATTTTTGCTTTTTCTTCTTAATTTATTAAATTAATAACAATAAACGTTTAATATTAATGTTAGAAACAAATACTTTAATTGCTATTTTGTTTTCCTTGGTTTCGTTAGCCCTGGGGTATATTTACATTTCCAATTCTAATTCCGGTGAACGTAAGGCACTTGAATTAGTCCCAAATTCCTTCCAAGAATATCCATTAATTCAAAAGGTTGTTCTTTCACATAATGCAGCTTTTTTCAGATTTGGACTCCCAAGACCAAATGATGTTCTCGGTTTGCCAATTGGCCAACATATTCAAATTACCGCTAACATTGGTGAGAAGGATATACTTAGATCCTATACTCCAACATCGATTGATTCAGAAGCAAAGGGTTACTTTGAGTTACTTATTAAGGTTTATCCAAACGGTAACATTTCTAAATATATTGATAATTTGAAATTAGGTGATACTATTAAGGTTAAAGGTCCAAAAGGACATTTCCAATACGAAGCTAATAAATGGAGACATCTTTGTATGGTTGCTGGTGGTACCGGTATTACCCCAATGTTTCAAATTATTAAAGCCATTTGTACAACACCTGGTGATAATACTAAGGCCACCTTACTTTATGGTTCCATTTCAGAAGAAGATATTCTTCTCAAGCAAGAACTGGATAAATTAGTTAAGGGTAATTCAAATATTGAAGTTATTTATTATTTAAATGAACCTCCAGCATCCTGGGATGGTGGTTCTGGATTTATCACTGGTGATGTCATTAATGAAAAATTCCCAAAGCCAGCTGATGATGTTAAATTATTACTTTGTGGTCCACCTCCAATGGTTTCTGCTTTAAAGAGAGCTTCTAATGAATTAGGTTGGGAAAAGGCCAAACCAGTTTCAAAAGCTAATGATCAAGTGTTTGTTTTTTAATTCTTCTTTTAATAACTTTATTCAAAGTTAAAATTAATTTATATAATGAGTATTTATTTATTATAATCATACTTTTAGTTTTTTTATGGTATTGTCCCTTATTTTATTATCGTTTAAAATCTAGTTTTTAGAAATCTAACGATAACCTTGACATTGATCTTTCATTTTCAAGATGACTTGTATGGGTACGAGGAGTTTGACGTGCAGCACTAAAAGGTTTGAAAATCAAATTATCATGAAGTGAAATAAGTGCTCTCATAACATTATCCTTTGCAATAACACAAGAAATATTTATTTCGTTTGCACCTTGAGAAATCATTTCAATGTTAATCTTTTCATCTGCTAAAGTCTTAAACATCGCACCAGCAATGCCAATCAATTGTTTCATATGAATACCAACTAATGAAACAATACTTAAATCATATGTAACCTCAACTAATCCCCACTTTTTCAAATCTTCAACAACTCTTGAAATGGCCTTACGTTTTTCCTTTGTATAATGAACAGCTAAAGAAACATGAATTTCAGAGGTAGAAATTAAATCAACAACAATTCTATGATTATCAAGAATATCAAAGACGGAAGCAAGGAAACCATGAGATAAAGTTTTTTTATTTGAATGAACACTAATAACAGCAATATCATTTTTATTAGTAACAGCAGTTGGAATTTTCATGATTGGTTTAAAGAACATAGAAGGAATTCTTTGTGGTGCAACAGGAGGGTGAGCAGGACTTTCATCACCTCTTTTAGCAATATTATCGGGATAAATAATAGTACCTTCACCAGTTGGATTAACAACATTTTTAATTCTAATTGGGATTCTAGCATTAATAACTTGTTCCATTGTAAAAGGATGAATAACCTCAGAACCATAATAAGTCAATTCGGCAGCTTCATCTGGAGTAACGGTATTCAGCAAACGAGCGTTTGGGACCTTACGTGGATCAGCAGTGAAAATACCATCAACTTCCTTCCAAATTTGAAGTTCATCAGCATCAAGACCAACAGCACAAATAGCTGCGCATAAATCAGTGTAACCTCTACCAACAGAAGATAATAAACCACCAGGAACAGAACCAAAAAAACCAGTAATAACAGGAACAGTCTTTGGAGGTAAGGCGTCAATCTTTTCTCTGATTGCCTTAGACAGTAATTTATAAAAGATTGGATCTAAAGCAGAATCAGTATTTAATTTTGAATTATCTGAAGCCCATAGGGAATTTGTATTAGGCATACAAGAAACAATATTTGATAAATTAATATAAGATGAATTAATACCAATATCATTAAGAAGGGCGGTCATAAAAAGACAAGATAGTCTTTCACCACAGGCCATAATAGAATCTTGAGATTTAGGAGAAATTTCACCAATGATCTTACAAGCATTTAAAAGTTTGCGAATTTCATTAACTTCATTAATTGAATCAGAAATTAATTTACTCTTCAATTCAGCAGATTTAATATTTAAATTTGCATTTGCAACATGATCATCCTCTATTAATTTCAAAACTGATTCAAAATCTTCTTCATCTTGAGCTAATTCTGAAGCTAATAATAATCTTGTAGTTGTACCTTCTGATTTTGTTTGAGTTGATCTTGCAGAACAAACAACAGCAACGTTATTTGTTCTTGACCAAACTTTAACGATATTTTGTGCAATGTCAATAGGAAATTTACCAACAGAAGTACCACCGAACTTTTGAACAACCCAATGGGATTCTTGTGATAATGATGACGATAAAGAAGTAGCAGACATTGTTTCTTAGAATAAGAAGGAAGTACTTGACAATGAAATGAAATCTGACGTGAGTCATTAAAATGAGATTTGAAATTTTTCATGTGTTTTCCGATGAATTTAAATTTTTTTGGTTTTGCTCAGCAGATAAGTTTAGATTAAAGACCGTCAATGAATCCATCATAGGCTAGTTCGACATCATTTAGGAACCTAGATAAGTCATCATTGCCTAACCCATTTTGATCTTGTAAATGATTCAACTTAATTAACCATGGAACCAATTTCGATTTATCTTTAAATGCATCTTCTCCAATTGAATCTTGACATTTAACTATAACTTGAGTAAGTAAAGGATGTAAATCCATCTTTGTATTTAAATGAAGCTTGATGGCATCTAATAATGTAATAAAAGCAGATGTTGCCTCTGCAATTCGTTTCCTATCACCTCCGGCGCCTCCATTGCCAGCATTTTTATTATCATCATAAACAATATTATTATTTGAATTACCTTGTTTAACTCTCTTTATAGCTAAATCAATGGTCTTCAAATCACAAAAATCCAATATGAAATCTAATGGCTTATCCATTGTCGCTTGGAGTGAATTATATTGAGAGATCAAAGGTTGAATGGATGTTTGATAAGCAACTGGATTAGAACTGAAATGACCCTTTGTCCAAGCTCTTTCTAGTTGATTGATCGTTAATAAAATGGCATATAGATCAAAGGCTACCTCTGTGTTTTTATCTTCTAGAACATTGAGTTCATTCATCATCGAAAACGGATTCTATTACCAAACTATAAATAGGGATTGCCAAAAAGAAGAAGGATAATATAAATTTGCCATCATAGTAGAAAAAAAAAAAGTGACAAATAAAACAAAAAATAAATTATGACAAAAATGTTTAGATTTAAAAGAAGTATAAAATAATAATAATGATAATGGTAGCTAATAGTTAATGTAAGTAATAAGTATGGGTGAATGAATTTATAAAAATATATATATATTAATATATAAAAGATTAAGATAAACAAAAGAATAAGCATGCTTAATATTATAGTGAAAATCACCACATTTGAAATTTTTTGAATATCAATACATCATATAAATATATATATATATATATATATATTTATTCACATTTAATCATATTCCTCTCTCTTTCTTTCTCTCTTTAATAATAATAATAACAAAAAGTAAGGTACCTTATGGGAAATAAAACTAATAAAGTACACTCGTTTATTTTGATTGAACTTGAGAATAGGTTGAGAATGGATTAGCATTCTTGGTAGCTAAGTATTCATCAGACTTTAATTGCCATTCCTTATTCATAGTCTTTGGAATATTTCTTTGAGATCTGTAAGCAAGGAATAAAACAAGTGTTAAGCTAAAACCAGCGGCAATACCTAACCAAATATTCTTAACATCTTCATCAGTTCTAAGTGGCTTTCTTGGACCCCATTGACCAAATGAAATGTACCAAGCAGCTCTCTTTTCTTCGAGGGAAAGTTGAGTCCATGAAAGTTGTTGTCTTTCAGAAAGGGAGGAAATAACATCCTTTTTATCAGATTCTGGAAGCTTTTCCCATCTACCAGAGAGATTGGTGATAGCAGCAGGGGTAAGAGTAGAAGCAGATCTAATGGAGTTGGCTCTAACAACAGAAACGGCAGTGGATCTAAACATATTTAGCTATTGTAGATATATATATATGTGTATGTATATAAATAAATAAAGAGGAAAAAGTTATACTTAAGTTTTCTTGATATTTTTAAAATAAGGTGTTTTTTGATTGGATTTTCTATTTTTTGGTGATGGAAATGAAAAAAAAAAGTTGAAAGCAGAAGAAATTCAATCTCGAATTTTCATTGGTGGAAAAATAAGGTCACGTGAGCTTGTCTCTCAGCAACCCCAAGTGATCCTTGTAGGCCATCTTGTCAACACCACGGTCTTCGACGAGAGTAGAAAGAGCCCAGAGTCTCATCGAGTTGATTTCTGGTCTGCTCTTGAGCAATGCTTGGTCAACACTGGCTGGGCCGATAATAACGTACATGGATTCATAACAAATACTACCCTTTTGCTCTCTAACCTTACCAATAATGTTAGCAACACGTTGATTAAACTCATTATTCAATTCACGTAATTCATACTTTTCACATGGAACTTGGAATATATCTTGAACTCCAAATATATCCTCTAGTAATTGAGAAACAGAATCTCCTCCAACATAAAGGAATAATTCATTACCATTATTAATTAAATACAATCCATACCTTTCAAGTGTAATACCGCTGGCATTCATTGCCTCTGGTAAAACAATTTCGCCTCTCTTTCTTGGCGGGAAAACATAATCTTCTTCTTCCTCGCTACCTTCATATGGTAAACCTGCTTCATCTGGCATATCATGTAATGAATAAATGGTTGGATAAATAAATTGAATTAATTGATCAATTGGCATCGTATATAGCTTGTTCAATGCAGCAGAACGATGATCACTTGGAACTTGTCCACCTCTTAATGCAATATGTTTCATTAAAGATTGTGTTAATAATGGTAACATTCTTAAATTAGTACATAATTGCAATGGTGAAGAAGATCCAATGTTACCAGGAATAATTTCCTTTTTGTACACATTTAAGATATCAATGACTGCCTTATCTAATAGCTCTCTAGCTGCTTCTAATGAATAACCATATGCTTTATCAACCGCCTTACGTGCTAATAATGACACCATTGATAATTGATCTGCAGATGCATAAACATTTTGTAAGTTATCAGATGTCGGTAACGCCATATTTAAAACACGAACTCTTCTATCTCCATGAACAGTTGTGTGTAAAACAGCAGCTTGAAAATAAACAAGTGGTCTTTTAATATCTTCGTCAACTGATAATTCAACAACGTAAGCTTGATCACGTGGAAATGCTGGGAATGCCAATAAATCACTTGCTCTTGAAAAGAAATTACCATAATAAGCCTTAGTACCAATTGCATCGGAAGCTCTCACTCTTAAAACGGCTTCTAAACCAATCTCAGTTGATAAGTAGTTTGATAATTCCTTTGATAACTTAGTAATTGATTCAATAGAAGATGCAGACCAAGCTGGATAAAAATGAGTTAAACCACTAGTAAATTTAGGTAATTGAGCAAGTGTTGCAACATCTTGATAAGATGAACTTGCTAAAAACATATCAACGGAAACTTGATGTTTATTACAATCAACGGCAAATGATCTGTAGAATGAATTATTTGGATTCAATAACTTTTGAGATTCCTTTGCAGTACCAGAAACTGAAGCTTCATCTCTAACAACTAATTTACCTTCACCAACATTTGGTAAAGTACCAGAAATAACTGTCATTTTACCACCAATGTGTTCAATTAATTTATAACCGGATCTTAAACCAGAAGCTAAATCAAAATTAATGTTGGTACTTGATTGGAAAAATGAAGGCAATTTTGAAAGTAATTTTTCAATATTTTGTCTAGAGGATTTTAAGTTAGCAATTAAACCATCAGCGGATGGTTGGACAACACTTGCATTTGAACCGACAACCATCATTGAAATATCTTGTTCTGTATCATTATCTTCAGGGATACCAAAATAATATAATTGAGAATCAACACCAAGGACAGCTAAATTAGCACGGCCTTGATCATTTGGAATTAAATCAAGGGAATCTAAAATAGTTTGAATTGAAGTTGCCAACAAACCTGATTTAATAGAACTTTGAGAAACATCAAGAATAAAGACATAAGTTAAAGCTTCAGGAGGTCTTGCAGAATATTCAGCAGGAGCTCTAAATTCAAAATGTAAATTATTCATTTCACCTCTTGACTTTATATCACCAATTTTAGGGATATCATTCAATAACATACACATGTTACATCTCCATTTAGTATCGTTATTTTTCAATTCAACGAATGGGTTAAGGTAGGCACGACATCTACGACATCTAATAATTGTAGTATCCTCACTAACAGGGAAAATTTCTTCAGAATCAGTTAAACCAGTATAAGGTCTAACAACAAGATTGAAAGGCAATTTTGATTTTTTATAAACAGAACTTGTCTTTGGGATAACATTAAGAGAAGAACGTAAATATTCAGTATTAGCCATCAGATCAGGATTCGTCAGTGGTAAAGTAATTGGAGGTGGAGGAAAAGATAAATCAGCAATTGGAGGTGGCAAATCCTTTAAAAGATCAGTTGAATATAACTTATTGAAATCAACGTTGATATTTGGTTGATTACCCAAGACATTGTATGCATTATCAACTGGTTGGGCTTGAGGTTGAATTGGTTGGTGATTATAGCCAGGATAAGCAGAATAAGATTGTTGAACTTGAGGTTGAACTGGTTGTTGTTGAACTGGTTGTTGATAATTGTTCATTTGAGTGTTAGGATTCATACCATAGTTAGGTTGAGGATAGGAGAGTTGATTAGGATTTTGTAAATTGATGTTAGAAACACCATTAGACAATTGATCAATTGGTTGTTGAACCTGTTGTTGCTGTTGTTGTTGTTGTTGTTGTTGTTGTTGTTGTTGCGATTCAAACGCAGGCTGTGGATAAGCTCTTCTACGGGAAGCCATTTTCCTTTTTATTTTTTTTAAGAAGTAAACAAATAAAGAAAAGAAAAGAAAAGAATAAAGAAGGATTGGCTAAACAATTTAAAGCAGAACAATGCAATCAAACAAAGAAAAGAAGATGTTGTCGTTGTTGTTCAGGAAGAACATTTTTTTCGTTTAAAATGCTCAACTTTTTTTTGCCACCGAAGCAAAAAATTGAAATTGAAATTGAAATTGAAACTAAACAAAACTCAAGTGTTTAATTAACAAATTATGGCATCTGCTCAGGTTATTTCACTCTATAGATCCTTTATCAGAGCCGCCAATGGGTTTGACAACTACAACTTCCGTTCCTACTTCCTTCGCAAGACAAGGGCCTCTTTTAGAAGCGTCTCCCCAAGCGATGTCACTCCTGAACTGATTGCCAACGCTCGCAAGGAACTAGCTATTCTTCAAAGACAATCCACTATTTCTAAGATGTATCACTTTGATTCTCTTGTTGTTGAAAAGTTATAAACTTAACATAACTTACCTTACGTATTCTTTATATCCAATTCTATGTAACTCTTTAAATTAAACTTAACATTACTATTGAGTTTGAAATTTTATCTTCATATTTTTGATTTTAATATGTTTATATTCATTTTGGAGCCAATATTTAACTTTATTTATGTTTAGCCCTATTTAGATACACTACCTAAATTACTGCGTGTGTTTCGAAGCCATTTAATGGTTTTATGAATAAGTCTCATTCGCACTTTCCACTTTCTTTTATCAATACCAAAAAAATGAAAAAACGGGGGGAAAAAAGAGGAAGAATTTCTTCAAAGTTCAACTCTTCTTCTTCTTCTTCTTCATTAATTGATTAAGATATAGGCTAATTCATTAATATTTTATTACTATTATTATTATTGTTATTATTACTATTATTACTATCATTATTAGTGTTTTCGTTTTATAACAATTGTTAATTGGCAATCATAAATAATTTTACTATAAAGAAAAGAAAACTCACCCAAACAAACACTTATATTATTGAATATCATCCCTTCTTCTTTTGTATCTACTATCAATTGCTCTTCTTCCTTTCCTTCTTTTTTTTCCTCCTCTAATCTTACATCTATATATTAAATTATATCCTTTCTTTCCTCTATTTTTTTCTACTCCTTCTATCACATCCTAAATCTATTTGTTATTAATTAAATGGATTCTCATTTAGATTCTAAGGAGGCAGATTCAAATGCTGTTGACTCTCTTCAAACTTCTGAATCATCTTTAGCTCAAGCTAATATCCCTAATACTATTATAACTTCAACTCAAATACCAATCCCAACAACAAAGGGTAAATATTCTTTATCTGATTTTCATTTAATTCAAACTCTTGGAACTGGTTCATTTGGTAGAGTTCATTTGGTTAGATCTGTTCATAATGGTAGATATTATGCTATGAAGGTATTTCGAAAATCTCATGTTGTTAAAGCTAAACAAATTGAACATACAAACGATGAAAGAAAAATACTGGCTCTTTGTCGTCATCCTTTTATTACTAGAATGTGGGGCACTTTCCAAGATTGTAAGTCAATCTTTATTATAATGGACTATATTGAAGGTGGTGAATTATTTTCACTTTTAAGAAAATCAAAGGTTTTCCCAAATCAAGTTGCCAAATTTTATGCTGCTGAAGTTTTATTGGCATTAGAATACCTTCATTCAAGAAATATTATTTACAGAGATTTAAAACCTGAAAATATACTTTTGTCAAGATCTGGCCATATTAAATTAGCTGATTTTGGGTTTGCAAAACAAGTCGAAACTGTTACTTATACACTTTGTGGTACTCCAGATTACATTGCTCCTGAAATTATCGCTGTTCAACCTTATAATAAAGCTGTTGATTGGTGGTCCTTTGGTATCTTGATTTATGAAATGCTTGCAGGTACAACTCCATTTTATGATCCAAGTCCAATGAAAACTTATGAAAATATTACAAAATCCGATGTAACCTTCCCTCAACATTTTCAACCTGATTCTATAGATTTATTATCTGGTCTTATTACAAAGGATGTTACCTATCGTTTGGGAAATTTACAAAATGGTATTCAAGATATTAAATCTCATCCTTGGTTTAATGAAGTTATATGGGATAATTTAATTCAAGGTAATATAGAAACTCCTTATGAACCAAATATCCCTCCTGGTGTTGGTGATGCTTCTCAATTCGAAAAATATCCTGAAGAGCGTTATGATTATGGTATTTCTGGTGTAAACGATGAATACGGATATTTATTCCCTGATTTTTAATATCTTTTGATTCAATACTTTCCTTTCAATATGATTTGACATCTTATTCTAATTACTATTAGCACTCCAATGTATACTTTCTTGTCACACTCCCTCCCTCTCAATTATATTTTAATCCTTTTCCATTTAAGTAATAAATCATTTTGTTTCGTTCTTTGTTTATTTCCCTTGTCTTTCTTTTTACTTCAACAGGTTTTAGTTTTTTCTTTCTCCTTTTCTTCTTCTTCTTCGTTATAATTTCATCCATCAATCATAATCATTATTATTTCTCTTGTCTATACCAAACCATTTCTCTTTTTTTTCATTTTCTTTTGGTTCTTGGTGTTTTTTTCTCTTTATTCATTGTTACATTCTTTATTGATTTGCTATAATGTACTTTTGTTTTTTCTATTTTTAAGCATTAAATTCATATTTAACCCTTTTATCATTCCTATATGAACTTTGATATGGATTACGTAACAATAATAAAAAAATTTTCTCCTTAGTTCACAAAACCTTCAACTATATCAATTATTTGATCTTATAAAATGCCACTAGATTCGTTTACGAGATCTCTAATTAATTCAAATTCTAAATACAAATCAATATTAACTCCTCATTTATATAAAATCTCAAAACCAAATACTCAATATAACCAAAATATAACATTTATTCTAAACTCAGTTCATAAATCAATTGATAATTCACCAGATTGGTTAAAGATATTTTTAAAAGCAAAACATTATTCTCATGACCAACAATTAGACTTCTTATCGAATTATGGTGGTTCAATTCAATTAAATCATTCTATTAATTCAATGAAATTTATAAATAAAAATTCATTACATAATAATTGGAAATCAAATTATTTTAAAGCTTGGGAAAGAGATTTTAATAATTATTGGTTCACAAAGGCATCATCAAATAAGTTGAAACTCAATTGTCCTATTGAATTAATAAATCTTTTAAATTCAAAGGAAGTGAAAAATAATTTAAATTCAATAATAACTTTAGATCCAAATAAATTTGGTTACCCAATATCACAATTAAGAGTAAAAAATTTAATATTAAATAAACTTATATCGATTCAATACTATTTAATTAACAATTGTACAATTATACCCTTGGAGCATATGAAACAATTAGAAAAGGAATTAATTAATCCGATTGATAATTCATTAAATTTATCAAATAAATATAGACAAGCTTATTTATCTTGGTTATCAAATGTAATTTCAATCAACGAAAATGGTGAAATAATAAAATCAAATATTACATCACTTAAATTTAAACCTTCAAATAAACTATTAAACATATTTTATTAATTGTCAAAATTTATGAAATGCTTTCTTAATAATGACAATAATGACTTTGTACATACATATATATATGGGTATACGCTTTAATTAATTAATGATTTCAGGAATAACATCAACAATTTCAATTTCTTCATTTTCGACTAGTTTCCTCATTCGTTTAAATTCTTCAAAAATAATTTCTAATTCATTTAAACTATCAACGAATTCTGAATTTGTTAAGTTACTACATTCTTTAATTTCATTAATTAAATTCTCCATCAATATAACTACTTTCCTTTGGTTTATTTCATCATCTTTTAAGTTGGATAAATGTAATCGCTTTGATATGTTAACGACTTTATCAACATATTCATTATTATTAGATATAATCGAGCATTGCATTATATCAATAATAAATCCTTTAATATTTTTAATTTCATTATTTTCTTGAATTCTCTCTTTTAATATTGTATCTCTTGGGTGCATTTCCCAAAATGAATACATAAAATCATTGTTTTCAGTATTCATAACTAATTCTAACAAAGCATTATATTCAATCATATTATTCAATAAACCTAATAAATTTCTACCATCGATACAATTTAATATATTCCCTCTTTGGACTGCCGGTATCCAATCACTTAAAACAACAGAGCTAATGATTTCTCTCGATCTATTAAATTCTCCTAACATTTTATACCTTGATGCAATGGATATACCAGCCATTATTCTTGTCCTATCATCCCTTTCCCATAATGATAATGTCTCTCCTGGGTCTTCAAATAAACTATTATGAATGCTAATAACATCCCCAATCGGTAATTTCATTATAATTTTCATAAAAATATCAATATTTAACAAGTTTCTAAATATTAGATGTGCCATTATTGTCAAATATTCATCTCTATTATAAACATTTTTGTTAATTATTAATTTAATTGACTTTAATGACATATTTGCTAAATCATTAACAAATTCATACCTTGAATTAATATTATTCAATCCAATATTATTTAATATATATTGCAATTTATTATTAGTTCGATGGATAGTTCTCTGTTGTATATTATAAATAGTTTCTATTCTTTCCACTTTATCATGTATCTCATTAATATTAATACTTGTATCTGATAATATATTTAATATGTCCAATCCATATTTACTTTCTTCCTTCAATTTGGTCTTTTGAAAGGGCATTTTAAAAAATGATGTTGATAAATATCTCTTGCTAGCTAATATTGTATTTCGTTTAAACATGTTCAAAGAATAATTGACAGTTTGAAAATAATTCAAAAATAAAATGAAATCGGGTTAATAAGAAAGAAAAAAGGTATATTGATTGATGTTTAAAGGTAAGGAGAAAATCAAAATTTCAAAAAAAAATAATCACACATTTGAGGCCAACAGGAATCGAACCTGCAACCCTTCGAGCTGGAATCGAAAGCTCTACCATTGAGCCATAGCCCCATTGCGCTGTTGTTTTCTGGCTTATGGTTGTGTTCAGGTTGGAATCATAGCAGAGTAACGGCGAGAAGACCTGATATTTATTTGCCATCTAAATACTCCCAAGAAAATTCATCTTCAAGCTGCTTATCGTATTGTACACTACTTGTTACCAACCAAGGCTTTCAGTATTAGCCTTGGTTCCATTAATGCTTGTGTTGATAATCAAGCTACCCTCACTTTATCTGAGCATAATACACAACACCAGAAAACTAAGCATATTGACATAAGATATCACAAGATTAGACAATTGGTTCAAGAGAAAATTGTTAAACCTATTTATGCTATTATTTCGGTGAACATTACTAATATTATAACTAAATAATTTGACTCCGCTAGATTGTAATAGTTCATTAGAATTATAGCTTTTGAAATTCATAATACAAAATAAAGACTATGACGTGTGTTAAATCAAATATCAAAACAGAATTGTAATATGCAAATTCAAGTACTAAATGCAAATCAAAGATTGCTATGGTCTAATAAGGATGTAAAATACTAATTGTTATTTGAACTCGACAATAAATTAAGTCAAATAGGAAACCTGAGTTATTTTAATTTAAGCGTAATTCATAATCATACTAATTTGAACCATTTCGAAGTTACACATCTTTTATCTAACTTTGAGTATAAAGGTATATTACTACAATATACATTTATGCAGTTGTTATCAACAATAATACTATTGGTAATCTAATATTATACCATTCGTTAGTTAGCTTTATAATCAAAATTTTATGTAGAAATAAAGAAAGTTTTGCTTCTGTATTTAATTTACTTATATACCTTCTTTTATCCTTAATATGTGGATCTTTATAAAAAACCACGCATGCAATGAAAGTTTTTTAATTTTAGTACCAAACTGTTTCCTTATTTTAAATAATTGTGACTTAAATTGAAATTAATCATAATGATAACTTTTTCCCAAAGCCAAAAAAAATTAAAAATTTAAATGGACGAGTTGGGAGTCGAACCCAAGACCTCCTGCATGCTAAGCAGGCGCGCTACCAACTACGCCACACGCCCTTGTATGTTTTAATTACAAGTAGTACACTTAAAAGCTCTGGAAATTTCTATCTTTTTTGTTATAAAAGAGGATAAATATAGAGATACAACTATCTATATTTAGGCATAAAGTAATGGTCAATCCTTGCAAAAGTGTAATAATGATTAGACTTATGCTGAGCATAACTCACTAAACGGGACTAGTATCGTCAGTATAATGTGATACATAATCTAATTTAATTTCCTATATAAGAAGCCATTCCCACATTATTACTTTTATC